>CM050904.1:6930000-7140000 GCA_027726005.1 Juncus effusus | reverse complement strand
CCAACTAACTCAACTTTCTCTTTTATAAACAAGTAAAAATTGGTATGTTATCCACTCATGTTATCAAAAGACAAGCTATGCTTTGCACATACAAAAATCCTTCATTTTCTATTGCGGATATGTAAAATTTTTCTTTTTCAAGGGTTTAAAAATAATTTTTTTCACATTTTTAATTTCTTTTTATGAAGGGATAACAGGTTACGATTTCGGTCACTTTCTTTTAGTGCGAAAATTAGAGATGGGCATACGAGTCATTAACTATGCCATGAAAGATAGGTTGAGTTAGAAAAGTTTTGCGAAACTATGGTATTAAAGGTAAGGTTTGATTTCTCAAAAGTTTTAATCACAGCATTACTTTAAAAAAAAATAATTTATAATTTCATTAAAGGGGCATGTGAAGTATTTATAAATTTTCGAAATGCATAATGAATTTTAAATGGATATTATAGATGGAAATGAGGTGGAAAATATGGCATTTATGACGATAATTAATCTCTTTTTTGAATTTTCAAATCTTTTCATCATTTTCCAAAATCCTAAGTATTTTTCAAAAATTTACTTGAAAAGACTTAGTTTTAAAATATTTTCCTTTTTTCAAAATCTTTTACTTCTTTTCATTTAAAGCTCTTGCTTTTCTTTTAAAATGCACAAAATTTTATTTACAAAAAAAAAAAGCAAAAAAAATGTAAGAAAAACAAATAAAATATTAAAATTTTTAAGGTATTTTTATTTTATTTTATTTTTGAAATTTTTTAATTTTTAAGGATTTTCACATTTTTATGAGAAAACAAAATTTGGTTTTGCACAAAATCACCCCACCACACTTAAACATTTGTTTGTCCTCAAACAAAAAGTTCAAAAATGAGAGAAATGTGGAAATTGAAAAAATTATTGGGGTTTTGTGCAAAACCTTTCCCACCACACTTAAACTTTTGCATAGCAATTGTTTAAGTGTAAAGAGAAGTTTTGTCAAAAGAAGAAAATAAAATAAAAAAAGGAAAAATACGACCTGACACGACGAGTTGCCTCTCGCAAGCGTCCTTGTTTTACGTCTTGAACTCGACGCATTCTCGCTTAATCTTTCGTGATTTTCCTGCTCGGGTACTCGCCAAACTCTTCAAAATACCGCATGTCGTGGCTTTTGTAAGCGGCTTTTAGCTGATACCCGTCCAGCTTGTCGATCTCTAGTCCTTTCTCCAAAGCGTTGCGCAGAACGAGGGGCAGTCCCTTCGCGAGAGTTGTTTTGCCTTGGTCGCCGGGGTCGATGTTGACCAAAAGGTAACTTGAATACTGATCGAGGAACTGGTCATAGGTTTTGTCTCCCATGCGCGCTAAGTCGTGGTCAATGAAGGGGAGGTGAAAGAGATCCATCTGATCCACCTTTTTTGTTGTTGGATTCATTTTTCCTTGAGCTTCACTTGAGAGATTTGTTTCTTTCTTGGAGGCGACTTGGAGATGGTCAGGAAGATGGTTAAACTCAGGGTCGGGAGCCTTCTCGATAGGGGGCGGCATCCGTTCTTTGAATATTTTGAACTCGCTCGCCATGGGACCTGCAAAAGAGGAAATATCCTCGAACCTATATTTTTCATAGTTAGGCAATTTTATATTTTCACTTCTTTGAACACATGTTTCACTTTTATTACCTAATAAGTTGTTATTTTTCTCCTTTTCTATTGTGTTCCCATTTTCTATTTATTTCCAAAATTCTTCAAAAATAAAAGAGTTTAGAGACTCCCTTTTTACGCGTTCTTCGATGAGTTCATCAAATTCTTCGACGACGCAAATACTAGAGACTTTGTAATCGTCGGGATATTTGATTGTGTCGAAGATGTTGAAGGTGATTTTCTCATTGTCGAACTCCATGGATAACGTGTCCGAATGGCAGTCAATCCTCAAGAAAGGTCTTCCTAAAAGAATGGCGGATGAGTCGGCATTGTCTCCCATCTCGAGTATGTAGAAATCCGTCGGGAATACCAAACCATTCACTTTTACTAGCACATCTTCCATAATGCCCAAGACTGGGGCTACAGAGCGATTGGCGAATTGAACCATTACACGCGTATTTTTAAACTCGCCTAGGCCCAAAGTTTCGTAAACGGACCTAGGCATAACGTTGATTGAGACCCCCAAATCGAGCATGTATCGCAAGTTGTTGGAGCCCAATGGTACAAGAAATGGCGAATACTCCAAGGTTTTTGTCCTTTTAGGGTACTCTTATATTGATGCTCATCACCGAAGGTAGGCTTATCGTCTCATTCCGTTTTAGCCTCCTCTTCTTTGTACATAAGCTCTTGAAAAACTTGGCGTACGGAGGGTGCATTCGAATTGCGTCTATGATTGGAATATTTACCTCCACTTTCTTAAACACCTCGATAATATCCTTGTCGAGTTCATCCTTCTTAGCATTATCCATCAGGCGAGTTGGGAATAGTGCCCTTGGCGTGTGATTCTTCTCCTTTGGTACCTCTTTCTCCTGAATCTTTTCTTCCCACCTTTTCCTCTTTCTTCTCTTTTTTCCACCTCATTATTATTTTCACACACATCATCTTGTATCCCTTTCGTACTTGACTCGCCTTCTTTTGGCCTTTACACCACAACTTCCTCCTCTTTCCCTTGGGAATTGACTTGCTTCCCACTTCACAATTGGATTGTGTTAACAGACTTGAGCACCGCCGGATTCATTCCTTGCAAACCCTTTAATTCTATTTCCTTCTTTTTGCACATCATTGGGCTTGGCAGACTCGGGTGGGCTCTCCAATGAGCGGGATGGATCAACTCCGCTTGAAAACTCATTCCCTGGGTCTAATTTCAAATCATGGCCCAATCAACCAAGAAAGCTCTTCTTCTTCTTCTTCTTCTTCTTCTTCTTCTTCTTCTTCTTCTTTTCACGCATCTCTCTCAGATCTGACTACTTCACCTTCACTCGACACGCCTCTCTCTACGCCGCTTCTTCCGTGTGCCAAGTCTGCCGATCCACCTCTCTCTCCTGCCTCTCCGGTAGTTCCCTCTTCAAACGATGCCTCCTCACCGGTCCTCTCACTAGTTTCCTCTGAAACAGGTGACTTGACGTATTTTGTGTGTTATGCTTTTTAAAATACATTTTTATACTTAGTTTTGATCACAAGTGCATGATCTACACATAGTAATTGAGATGCCAAATTCATAGGGAGGTATAGTTAATTTAACTTTCTTAAACGCAGTTCTGACAGAATCGTTATGGTGGCGTTTGGCAAAAAGTGGAATAGCGGAAGAGTGGAAGAATGAAAGAGTGCCTCTTCTATTTTATTCCAAGGGTGTTCAGCACAATAAATGAGTGGAAGAGTGGAGTAAACAATTAATGAAATATTTATTTAATTTGGAAAGAAGAGAGAAAAGGAAGAAAACTCTTCTTATTCCACCTCTCTTCCACTCTTCCACTCCTCCCCCTCCTCATAGAATAAAGTTAAACCACTCTTCTACCCCTTTTATTCCATCTTCTTCGACTCTTGTTTGGCGGAATAAGTAAATTTCTTCCACCTTCTTCCACTATACCATTTTTATTCCATGTTACCGAACGGGCCCTATAGGGTTTTTGTTGTGAATTGAAATAAAACAAAATAAAAAGAAAAGAAGAGTTGTCGCTTAGGTTGCTGCGAACACAGATTTCACAGGTCTTCGTCTATGATAAGTTGCTAATACAAGCTGTTATAGAGAGGATTCTAGGGTTGGAGTTCTTTCACAGTCTTCGTCTAATCTCTTGCCTCTTGACGGTGTTGTTCTCCACTTGTGTTAGGATGAGTGCTTCCCGTTGGTAGACAAATCTGCGATTCACCATGCTCCTATCCCCAACTGCACAGGGGTCTCTTACTTGGCCCCGTGACATCTGAAGTGGGAACCCTTGTGTTCTGTGGAAGCCTTTCAGCACCTACTCATCTTGATCACCATACCCCTTTCTTCTAACGCAAGGAACTGTCACTTATCCTTGCGTAGAGGGACTGTCACTGACCCTCCTGAAGCAGGTTGTCCAATCATCCCAAATTCCTGGTCTAGTCCCTGAGATGTCGTGGTACTCTCATGCTCGCATCCACCAAGTCTTGTTTGTATCAATTGGGTTGATAGGTTTCACCTCTCGGTCCAACGCCAGATGACTAGGTTTCATCTCTCGGTCCAGCACCTATTAGCCAGGTTTCATCTCTTGGTCCAATGCCTAATAGCCCATTTACTCGAGTTTTACATCGGGATAAAAGAAAACACACAGACAAAATACTAGGTACAAGAATTAAACAACATACACAAGATGGAATAAAAAAGAAATCGAATCTACTACTTAAACTCTACCATAGAAAAACGTTTAGTTACAAGAATTCATAACTAAATCGCAATACAAATAAAACTAAATAATAAAATGTTACAACCTTTTTTGTTATCCTCTCCAGTACAATGAAATGAAATGATCGTGATCCCCTGGCCGGCTTTAAGGTTCACCTTTTTATATATGAGGGGCCGGCTATGTAAAGGAGGAGGAAATAAATTTTTTCGAAATCATAATTAATACCCAATCTAATCCTATCAAAGATAAAATATTTCCCCAATATTTATCTCTCTTGCCAAATGAAGTCCCTTATAATCAACACGTTTGAGCTAGTAGAATGCTAATCATGTGCCATGATTGAAGGAGTCGCTCCCAGTCCCATTCCGCAGTCACGACAGCTCTTTTGGCACGGTCACGGCAAAGTAGACCGGGTCCCGGTGGTTCTAATGCAAGCTTCATCTTCTGGCTCCCCTTCCATATAGTTTCAAAGGCTCCATTTTAGCTTCATTTGGCTCTGAATCTCTTCTTTCCTTCAAATGACAACACACAAGCGGTATCTGTTGGGGAATTCATAGCCATGTACGTTACATGCGCAGCGGAACCTATGGATTCAACCCGCCCGAGAATCATCATTAAGGGAATAAAAGTATGAGATTAAGCTATTAAAATTTATACCTCGGATCTTCCTGATCCGCGAGACTGAGAACGGATGTAGGTATGAAAGATTTCGACTTGCAACCTTCTCCTTCCTGAACCCCGACTCCGCGAACCTCCTTGCTCTTCCTAGGAATGAAGAACTGATCGCCTGCTTATCTCCAAAGTAGAAGATCTCTACTCATATCCACGAGAACTTCAGACACACGGAATTACCAGACTCGGCTAGACGAGTCCGGAAATACTTTTCGAAATTAACTCAAAAACTCTCTCTCTCTCTCTATTTCTGTATTAGGCAGCTTCTAAGGCTTGAAAATTGTGTGTAAAATAGAGAGGGGCTACCTCTCGATTTATATTAGAGAGGGAGGCGAACGATTGCTCAGTTACCATAACTGAAAACCCTAATCCTGCGCCTACACTGTTCCCAACGGACCTATTCCGTTACGGAATAGGTATTTCCTTAATAAAAACCTTGGCTGTCAAGGAATAAGAACCTTCCATATCCATTAAGTTAGGAATGGAACTATTCCGTTGCCAATGGAATGGTGTTATTTTGTTCAATCAACTATTTAATAGTGGATTATTTCGTTCACTCGTTGCCACGTGTCAGATTTTGAATGACCCAATTTGTTGTAATTAATTTCTTTGCATTAGATTTTCATTTGCTATTTCCGAGAGTTCTAGAAGGTCTTTGTTCGCGCGGTTTGTACCATTGGATTCGTACTATCGAGACCTTCGTATTGCCACCCCACTTGGCCCATTTTTGGAATAGTTGACTTTTTGGACAAAGGCGGTTCTTGGGTTTGATTTTTCATATTTTTGTGGATTTTTATGGTTTTGCTTGAATGATTGTTTGGAAAGGGTTGTAGAACTTTCGAGAGGCGTGTGTTGGGTTTTCGCGGAGATTCGTGAATAATCCGGCCATTGTAGGAATGTGAATTTGTCGTTTTAATTCACAACTTAACAAAATATTTATAAGTCCCCTAATGCAATTCAATGTATATGTGGTATGCGAGTTTAGATTTTCGATCCACAAAGAAGTAAAGCCTTAAATTTTTAACTTTTAATCTCGTGTTTATTAAGTGCAAGTTGTTGATCAAGATGTTGTTGTTGTTTTGAATAGAAAAATGCAAGAGAAAATAATAGAAATAAATTTTATTTTTAAAAGTTCAAAAGAGAAAAAGTAGGGAAATGTCGACTATTCATATGACATGTTAATATTTCATCACAATATATAACAATTTATTACTAAGATTTAAAAGCAAGGGTTGATCAATTTATTTCCACAAATTAATCAACAAATAACTCAAATATTAATTTTACTCAAAAACTTCTATTTTTAAGTATCACAAATACCCGATTTAAATCCTTATTTGAATAAAAGAACAACCTTTCCAATTTATTATTACACAAACAACTCTCAACACTTCTCACAAATATTTCAATTTAAATCATTATTCCAAACAACTTAACTTAGGATTTGATGAAATAGTGTCAAAATTTAATCTTTCAAATATCATAATAAATGCAACTTTTTACTTAAAGTTTTATTAACATATGTCACATGAAAAGTCTTTCCCTACAATGAATTTACTCACTCATGTCCACAAACATCAAATTTACAAGTCCTTGAGTCATATTATTCATCCAAAAAAATAAAGAAAATAAAGAAATAAAGTGAAAATAAATCAAACCCTAAAAATGACAATCGTTCTCGAATTTTTCATCCTTCATGGTTGATCTTTGCACTTCCTCCTTCTAGATTTGGTGTTCTATTCTTTGAAAATCTCACTCTTTTTTTTTTTTTTTACTCTCAAGAATTTAAGCATGAAGCTTTGTGGACATTAATGGTGGAAAAGAAAAGAATGAGAATGGTGGAAATGGAAGAAGAAATGAGTGTGATAATGGATATGAGAATGGTTGTATGAATGGTTCTTTGGAGAGAGGAAGAGGGTGTATTTTTATAGAGAGATTTGATCTAGAAGATATTTGGAAATAGGGTTGTGAATAAAGGTTTGTTCTGGTTTTGGCATTGGGTAGTAATTTGGGGAATATTTAACATTTTCCTCTTCATTCCAGAGAGGACACGTGGCGAGTAATGATTGGCGAAGAAAAACAACCTCGTACTGACTTCACGTTTTGAAGGGAAGAGATGGCCGCGTGTCATCATCTGATTGGGGGCACTAAAACTCGTACTGTCATTACCTGACGCAGCAGAAATGTTGCTCCGATTCTTCTCCATTATTTATCACCGGATGGTCCATTTCATTCGCCAGCGCTTGTTGTAGGACAAGCGGAGGTGCCTACTTGAATAACAATTGGAGAGGTATTTTTTTCTGTGGGGCTTTGAATATTCGGACCACTGCAACGTGTAAACTTTGCAGAATACGCGTGAATGATATTCTCCATTCTGCAGCACTTGATTGTCCATTGATTTGTTCAAACGCATGTTATTCAGAGAGCGGAGGTATCCATTCTAAAAATAATTGGAGGCGAGGTGGATTGTGAAAACGCGTTTGTCTGATTAACTGGTCACGTGTGGACTTGAATTTGCATTTGGTTCAGCCATCAGAAACACATTAACCATTATCAGCATCCAATCACATGTGCACTCAGTCACTCGCACCGTCAATGAACTCTTAAGCTTTATTTGTGACTCAGCTCAAACAGTCAACTCAGGCCCACTAAATCTCAAGCCCATTCATCAATCCATTCAAACTCACTTTCTAATTGGTCAAGAAATGAGCCATGTAGGTCTGTTGCATGGGTTTAATGGAAACTGTTTCATTTTTGCGAATGTGCCTCATGCCACCTGTCACAGTATGAGTGGTCGAATTGTTTGGAGTTAATTGACCTTGACCAGATTTTTATTGCGTTTTGCAAGAGTTCTAGAAGGTTTCTCAACGCACGGGTTATACCATTGGATTCGTCTCGCCGCGCTCTTTGATTTGGTACCCAGTTTGACCCCTTTTGGGATAGTTGACTTTTAGTCAACTGGGCGATTTTTCGGGTCTGACTTTTTGCCTTTTTGTGGATTTTGTATGTTTTGGCTTGGATGAGTAGTGGGTAAGGGTTGTTAGAGAATTGGAGAGGCGTGTGTGGAGATTTGTCGAGAATGCGGCCATCTTTGGCCTAGGATTAGCAGATCGGCGCTTCATTTGGAGTTGACTTTTCATCAAGTCCTCCAAATATTCATTTCTTGGTCTTTTTACCTGGAAAGTCACACAAAAGTGTATTAAGAGTTTCATAAATAATTTTTATTAATTTTAAACATTTTTCCAATATTTTATGTGATTTAAGAATGAAATTTGCATTATAAAAACCCTAAAAATGTGTATAAAAATACACATAACAGCCATCCATGGCCAGGATTTGCTTTGTAGGTTTGTACCTTTCCATCCACGTCAGTCTTCTTCTTAAAGACCCACTTACATCTGATGGTCTTCAAGCCCTCGGATGGATCAATCAAATTCCAAACTTGATTGTCTTGCATGGATTGCATCTCGGCTCTCATGGCCTCTAACAATTTCTGAGAGTCGGGACTCTTTATAGCCTCTTGGTAGGACGTTGGTTCATCATCAACAAATGTCATATCATTATCATTAGATACGAGGAATCTGTATCTCTCGGGCTCATGACGAATCCTACCAGATCTACGCTGAGTCCGCTGTGTTTCAAGCTCACCGACTATTTCAGAGCTTGTTTGTACTTCCATCAGAGGTTCTGCAATTGTAGGTGGGTCTCGAATTTCTTTGAGTTGTATTTTACTCCCACTGCTTCTCATGGAGACAAATTCCCTTTCTAAGAAAGCACCATTGAGGGCAACAAACATTATGTTTTCCGATGGGTTATACTTGTCTCTTTAGAATATCCCACGAACAGACACTTATCAGACTTGGGTCCGAGTTTATCAGAAGCTGGATGTTTGACATATGGTTCACATCCCCAAAACTTAAGAAAAGACAAGTTGGGGATATCTCATATGGCGTCTTTTGAACCACTTTTGATGGAATCTTGTTCAGTATGAATGCAGCTATCTCAAGACCCCAGAAAGATGTTGGAAGACTCATTTGACTCATCATCGATCGAACTCCAATAAGGTTCGATTCCTCCTTTCGGACACTTTATTCCATTGAGGAGTTCTTGGAGGAGTTAGTTGTGAAAATATTCCACATTCTCTGAGATGATCTTCAAATTCCTGACTCAAATATTCGCCTCCTCGATCAGATCGAAACACTTTAATCTTCTTGCCAAGTTGATTCTGTACTTCATTCTTAAATTCTTTGAACACTTCAAATGATTCAGATTTGTGCTTCATTAAGTAGACATATCCATATCTACTAGTCATCTGTGAAAGTGATGAAGTACCGAAATCCACCTCTAGCCGGCATACTCGTTGGTGCACATACATCAGTATGTATGAGTCCTAATAAGTCATTGATCCTTTTACCAACTTTTGTGAAGGGTTTCTTCAAGTAAACAAGACTCGCATGTCTCAAATGATTCCAAATCAAATGAGTCTAAAAGTCCATGTGAGTGGAGTTTAGAAATGTGTTTCTCATTTATATGACCTAAGTGACAGTGCCAGAGATATGTTGAATTTGACTCATTTGATTTAAATCGTTTAGTATTAATGGTATAGATGGACCTGTAATTCTCTTTCTTAAGATCTAGCACATGGGACCTCTTTCTAACAGAAAATTTCCATAGAAAAGATTATCTTTCAGGATAGAACAATTATTATTCTCAATAACAAATTTATAACCATGCAAGCCTAGACTAGAAATAGAAATAATATTACTCATAGCAGGTACAAAATAAAAATTATTACGTACTAATACAAGTAACCCCTGTATATCATTACAAATGTGAGTACCACATCCGATATCCAATACCCAAGATTTAGGAGTAAGTAAATTAGTTTCAATAATAAAAATACCTGAAACAGTAGTCACACTACCCTTCTTGATTTCATCCTGATAGATTTTGCAGTTTCTCTTCCAATGGCCAACCTTGTTGCAATGGAAGCAAACCCCATCCTTGTCTTTCTTAATCTTAGATTTAGGCAACACCTTGTCTTTACCCTTTCTCTTATTCCTGGTCTTCTTACCCTTCTTCTTATGAACCATTAGGACGTCGTTGATACCATTTGTCTTCATGTTCTCCTGTGCATTCCTAAGCATCCCATGCAAATCGGCAATGGATTTCTCCATTTGATGCATATTATAGTTCATGATGAATTGCTTAAAACTCGGAGACAACGATCCGAGAATTATGTCTACAGTCAATTCTCTGGGCATAACTGAACCATGCATCTCCAATTGATTAAGATAGCTCTTCATCTTGAGTACATGAGCACTCACAGATAAAACTTCAACCATCTTCGTATCAGTGATAGAGACGGTCGTCTTGTGGCGCTCAACTCTAGCCTGCTGTTGGAACATTTCCTTGAGAGTTATGATCATATCATAAGAACCCATGTCCTCCAGTTGCTTCTGAAGCTCGGAGGAAATGGTTGCTAGCATGAGACAACTAACTTCCACGTCATCCTTGACGTATTTGTTGTACGCAAACCGGACAGTCCTTGTGGCTCCCTGTTCTGGTTCCTCTGGGTAAGCCTCTTCTATGACATTCAGTTTATTGCCAGCTTTGAGAACAATTCTCAGGTTTCTAAATCAGTCAAGGAAGTTAGACCCGTTGAGCTTATCCTTCTCAAGGATAGATCGTAAATTTAACCCAGTTGAATTGTTATTGTTTGCCATTATTCTACAAGTTAAAATGTAAAGTGCCATTATTATTTATTCATTGGGGTTGTTTTGTTTTGGTGTTTCTTATATTGTACTCCCACTATTTTCTTCAAATCAACCACCTTCAGTAGTATTGATTCAAAACTTCAATTGAATGAGATTTTATAGTGAGTAAAGATCCGTATTTCATTGAGCAGTATGTGTGCTCCGACGCAACCCATAATGCTCAACTTTTTGGGTAGGAATACTTTCCAATTGCATCATATGTAATTCTTACCTTTTATGGAATAAGTATCTTATACTCGGTGTATTATCCCATCTTGTGTCCTGAGCCAAAGTCTGACTTGCTTGCTCTATTAAGTTTAACCATGTATGAGTATCGACAAAATAGTTTCCAGCACACTCAGCTCAGGCATGACCTGTGCTAGTCAATACTTCCCGTGTGCCCCTTTCCAAACACAATCCCCCCACACGCCCAGCTCCGGCATGACCCATGTGGAAAACTGTTTGAGTACCGAGGGTTACAGTGACATGGGAGGCACTTCATTACTTAATTTTCTGAAGGATTTTGTTTTTAGATTTATAAATATAAACATCAAGAAACAAGATAAAAACCTTAGCTGCCAAGGAATAGGTACCTTCCATATCCATTCTGTTGGGAACGGAACTATTCCGTTGCCAACGGAATGGTGTTGTTTTGTTCAATCAACTATTTAATAGTTGATTATTTCGTTCACCAATTTATACATCGTATGTATAACTGTTTTGAGGTAATTTCATCCCGTATGAATGGAGTTCATTGTGTGAGGTTCCATTTAACGCTGGCAACGATCTTCTAAAGATCATAAGTCATGAGTAACCTCTAGACTGATGTCATGACTACCCATGTTAAATGAAATGAATGATCATAAATCGATCTGAATAGACGTTTTCTTATTCATTTTGTTCTACGATATATGTCTGCCTCAACATTGTTGGATGGGTAAGCTTTTTCCATTAAGGCATGGAAGTATGTCATCCTTGAGTTTGATCAAAGTCTCTTTCCTGATCGAGAATTAGACGTAGTACATACAAAATGATATTAACAACACATATTCATCCATTTTGAGCCGGGTCATGCATTTCCTTCAGTCCTGGTTCATTAAGGGGCCCAGAGATATCTCGCTCTTGACGAGAGGAACAAATCCCATCTTGGTCACTCACATTCCTCGTCATGATTCAGTGCATATCTAATGATAACCCTAATGATCATCCCATTACGGATGGCCTAGGATCATATTAAAGTATGCAGTTCCACATATAGGAATGCATGGTGATCTCAGGTCGTAGGAACAAGCACACTATTCATATGAGAATCACTAATGACATGTACCATCCATATTTTCATAGTGTGGTCAGTCCAGTACGTATTCTCTAACACGTACCTATATTCCAGACTTGGCATCCTTATGTTTATTATGATCATCCAATCTGCGAATATACTAGTTTGGATATATATCTTCTTACCTGAAGTATGCTTATCTCTAAAAACATCTTACATGTCACTAGGGACAGTTTAGAATGTCATTCGTTTAGTTCGCAGTTCTACTATCAGAATCACGTATTCTGATAACGTGAACCCAAATTGTCATTCATGGTTTATATATGATATGTAAAGATACACTGACAATCCATACACATAGATATATAAGAAATAACCTTTATTGAATAAATAATAATGTCTTAATACATAATCCATTTCCTAGCACAAAATACGTTTGGCCTAGGACACTAATCCTACATTATCGTGAATCTAATAAGATAGATATAAAGAGTACTTAAAAGTAAAATATAAGGAATTATGATGATGGTCTAAATATAGATATAAATTTGGCCGATCATGACTTCTCACAGGTTTCTTCCTCTCTCCCCTCTTCTTCTCTTCATCCTCCTCCTCGCCATCCGATGGTTACTAGGACAAGAGATCACATTTGCAAACCAAAGAAATTTCCGGACCATGAACTCTACCATGCGACATCCAACTTCTCTTCAGTGGCCATCACTTCTCCGCCACCTTCCCCATCTCCACCATCCTCGGTTATTGAAATTGATTCTCCTTTGTCCGAGATTGAACCTACGTGCTTCTATATGGCCTGTAAATTAGACGCTCTTGTTTAAAAGTAAACTTTGGTCTTGGTTCCTCCACCTACTGTATAAGGAGTAATTCGTCGTAAGTGAATTTACAAAATCAAATGAAGCCGAATTATACTATTGACCGGTACAAGCCTCTTTTGGTTGTGAAGGGTTAACCAAACATAAGGCGTCGATTACACGATAACCCTTAGTCTGGTGGTTAAACCTACCATAATTCGTATCGTTCTTTCCCTTACGGTCTCTAAGAATTGGCCGCTTATTCGACGACTCGATGTTAATTTTGTGTTTCTTCACGGGGATTTCAGCGAGCTTGTGTATATGACTCAACAACCAGGATTTCAACATCCAGAATTTTCTAATCATGTGTGTCGTCTCAAAAAGGCACTTTATGATTTGAAACAAGCTCTAAGGTTCTGATTTCACAAACTCTGCTCTTGCTTGCTTGGTTTTTGTTTTACTTTCCCCTGCTGCGGATTCTTCTCTCTTTATTCAGAAGAGAATTTCTGACATTATTATTGTTCTAGTTTATGTCGACGAAACGGGTATAGAGGCTTAGCCATGGACACGGGCGAGATAATTTTGATTCAAATGCTCTTGCGCAAAATTTTTGTGCCATTACATTATCCTCCTATATTGTGGTGTGATAATCTTGATGCCACTTTTTTTGCCTCAAACCCGGTATTTCATATGTTGGGTTTCGGACGTACTTAAACGCAGCGGAAACTCACTCTTGCCAAGACACTCTATCACATTTCATATTCTCATTTTATCTCTCTACAACATTCTTCCTTCTTTCTTTCCCTCTCTTTCGCTTAATAGGGACTCCATCGCTATACCAGTTTTCATTTTTTCAATGCAAGGTGATTTTTCAAAAAACAATTACATATTATTATATTTATAGTAATTATTTTTGTTAATTTAATTAGTTTGTTATATGATTTGTTAGTAAGATTAAAATTTTTTAAATTTAATGTAGTTAAATGGAAGGTCTACCTTTATGTATTTATTGGAACGGAAATATTAATAGAAATGGATCAATACCCTGATACGAAGGTGGTAGAAATATGATTGTGAATCTGCCCATAGAAAAGATACTTGATTTGAAGTTAGATTTGGTTGTAAAGATTTTTAAATTAATTTGTAATTAGAGTTTTTAGTAATTAGGGTTTGTAGTAATTAGGTTAATTAGGTTAATTAGGATTGCTCAATTTGATTTTTAAGTTAGGTTAATTTAGATTTATTTAGGGGTAATTATGAGTATAAATTCATATATTAGTAAATAAAAATTTATTTAGGGTTAATTTAATTTTTATTAATATTGTTTATATTTTTTACTAGTAATATTTTTTTTCTAATTTAAAATAATAATAAATTTAATTAGTACAATGATATTGTCTTTTTATTTCTTGTTAATCTTATCATTATTATTTATTTATTTAATATTTAGTTTATGATTCATAATAATATTGTATATATATTTGGTTTATTGTTCATAAGAATATTAGTATTATCATTATGTTATGAAATTATTTTTAATTATTATTTATTATTATTTTATTAGATTAATCACCAATGGAAGGTGATCGTAATTGAATGTATAATGAGAATGTTAGGAAAAAAAATGTACCGATGCTTTTCATCACGATTTTTGTGAATTTCTCGAATTTGCATTCTCACAACCTAGCAATATAGAGTTAATTAGAGGCCAAGAGTGCGTGCGGTGTCCTTGCGTTAAGTGTCAAATTTTTTTTTTCAAGAACCGGGACGAAATAAAAATGCATGTAATTAAAAGTGAATTTGTTCGGGATTATTACGTTTGGCGCAAGCACGGAGAGAGGGCGTTACGTAATGCTACTTTCCCGAATGATAACGAGGGAGTTGGTGATAATGATGACCGGATGGAGGAGATGATAAACGACGCGACCGGTCCGGAACTTCTGAATAGCGAAGCGTCTAACTTTGATGATATGCTGCGTGCGGCAGACAAACCCCTATGGTCTGGCACCGCGCCTGCTAGGGAGTCGTAATTATCGGCAGTG
The DNA here is from genome assembly GCA_027726005.1 of Juncus effusus. Taxonomy (NCBI): domain Eukaryota; kingdom Viridiplantae; phylum Streptophyta; class Magnoliopsida; order Poales; family Juncaceae; genus Juncus; species Juncus effusus. The sequence goes on along the minus strand of CM050904.1, from coordinate 7,125,136 downwards.
ACTATGCTACTCAATCTCAAATCGGAGTGCGAAATGACAAAAGATTGTTTTGACTGGTTGATGTTAATTATTAAAAATAAGCTTCATCTGGAGAATAATCGATTGCCTGGAAATTTTTTTGAAGCGAAGAAACTTGTAAAAGGTTTGGGATTGAGGGATGAAAAAAATAATATTTGTCCCGGAAATTGCATGTTGTATTACAGGGAGAACGCGATGAAAACTGTATGCGACAAATGTGAAAAACCTCGTTTCAAACCTTTAATCGAGGGAAAAAAGGGTAAACCAATTCCAATGAAAGTTTTGCGATACCTTCCGTTAACTCTGAGATTACAGAGGCTATATATGTCTCCGCGGACCTCCAAGCTAATGAGATGGCACAAGGATGTCCCGCGAATGAAACCGGATGATCCATCCGGCGGATAGTCAATCATGGAAAGAATTTGACGAAACCAATCCCGAATTTGCAATTGAGGTCCGAAATGTGCGTCTCGGATTATCGACGGAAGGGTTCGTACCTTTCAAAAGTACAGGTACGCAATATTCGTGCTGGCCCGTTTTTGTTGTTTCGTACAACTTACCTCCTGGGATGATAAACAAAGATCAATATATTTTTCTCACTATTGTTATTCCCGGCCCGGACCATCCCGGAAAAAACTTGGACATTTTGTTGAGGCCGTTAATAGATGAGCTCAAAACTCTTTGGGAAGATGGTGTCGTCACATACGATTGTGGTAAATCGCAAAACTTTACGATGAAAGCCGTGTTGCTTTGGACCATAACGGATTTTCCGGTATATGGAATGGTTTCGGGATGGTCGACGCACGGTAGATTGGCATGTCCCATATGTATGGAGGATACTGAATCTTTTTGGTTAAGGAATAGCAAGAAACATTGTTGGTTTGATTGTCACCGTCAATTTTTGCCTCGAAATCACCGTTTTCATACGCAATGTAACATGTTTCGAAAAGAAACAACCGTGGGAGACCCTCCAATACCGCGTCGTAGTGGTGTCGAAATGCGCATAGAAGTTGAATGGGCAGACACGTTATCTATTATAATAGAAAATTGGCAGGAAAAATTGTTGGTGTATGGTGATTCTCATAACTGGATTAAGAAAACTAGTTTTTGAGAATTACTGTACTGGTCGACGAATTCGATACGTCATAATTTGGAAGCGATGCATATCGAAGCCAATGTATTCGGTAATATTTTCAATACTGTGATTATGCACGGTAAGACAAAGGATCATCCCAGTTCCCAGCTTGATTTAGCCGTATTATGTGACCGTCCAGAGTTGGAATTGAAACGGTCGTCGAGCAGAAGACATTCTAAACCACATGCTGTTTATTGTGTAACCAAAGAGCAAAAAAAAGAGATTTTCAAATGGTTGAAAGAGTTGCGTTTTCCAGATGGATATACTTCCAACTGGACGAGAGCCGTTAATTTACAAATCGGGATTATTAGTGGTCTAAAAAGTCACGATTGTCATATTTTTATGCAAAGATTATTACCGGTTGCCTTTAAAGGATTCCTTCCGAACTTTGTGTAGGAGCCTCTAAATGAGCTAAGTTGTTTCTTTCGGGACATTTGTACAAGTGAATTAAGTGCGGCATTTGCGTAAATTGGAAGATGAAATAATAGTGACTTTATGCAAGTTGGAGAAAATTTTTCGTCCTGCTTTTTTGACTGTATGGAGCATCTATTGGTGCATCTAGCGTACGAGGCAAGGAAAGGCGGACCAGTCAATTACAGATGGATGTATCCATTTGAGAGATGCTTGCGTAGATTACGGAGAAAAGTGCGGAACAAAACAAAAGTAGAGAGATCAATTGTTGAAGCTTATCTCATTGAGGAGGTATCAAACTTCTGTTACGTCTATTTCGCGCATGATATTTCAACTCGAGTTACACAACCCGATCGACACATTAATGGATGCGGGATGAGTCTGGGATCTCGAGATTTGGATGATAAAGATTTGCGTGCAGCACATATTTATGTGTTGCTAAATTCCGACGCAATCGAACCATTTATTGAGTAAGTATTTGCAATTAGTATATATGAATAGATATTAATTTTATAACTAATAATTTATTTAACGAATTAACTTGTAGTGAATTTGAATTGCTTCTTGAGAATGAAAATGTCCCCGTAAGAGATCGCTTGAAGAAACGAGAAGACAATTTTCCGGATTGGTTCTATAAGAATGTTACTTCCGATCGTTCTGGTCGGTATCCAGAAGTTGTACAAAATCTCGCAGGTGGACTCATTCGGCGTGTCAAAACATACAAGGGTTAAGATATTAAGGAATTTCGATATCATACACATGATTATGGACAAAATTTGAGAACGCTAAATAGTGGAGTTTGTGTTAAATGATCGAATTCGGGTAAAGATATCAAAGATTATTACGGGATATTAGAAGAAATTGTTGAGTTGTCATATCTGTTCGTGTTGGATAATTCGGTTGTTTTGTTTAAATGTCATTGGTTTGATAATTCGGTTCGAGGCCTACGAAAGGATAGAAAACATGGAGTTGTTGAAGTAAAATACATATCTTCACATCCATATTATGAGCCGTTCGTTATGCCTCATCAAACAATTCAAGTATATTACATGCATTACCCATCCAATAAACAAGGCGCGAGTGGGTGGTTGCTACAAAAATGAAGCCGAAACTTGAAGTAAATTATTCGAATAACGATAATAATTTCAGTAGTAAGGAGTATTTCCAAGAAGATGGAGAAGTAGTTGATTTACACAATTGAGAATCTGATGATATCGAAGCACCATTACACGAGGGGAGTGTACCTGATGAGGAGATTGAGATTCGACATGAGCCATTAGAAGAGGAAGAAGAATATGATGGAATTGACAATTTTGAAGATGATGAAATCTAATAGTACATTTATTTTCATTTATTTTTATTTAGAATTTATTTTTAATTATATATTGGTTTATGACTAATGCACATTTTTCTACTATAGAATACGTATGGAAGACTGCGCCGATCGTAGGATTAGACATGCCGGTCAGTCTTCGCAGCCAGAGTATGAGGCCGTGGTCGAGCCCGAGACCGAGCCCGGTGTCGAGCCTGAAAATGATCCAGCAGAGCCACCGCCACGACGTAGAGGATGAGGACCAAATCAAATTGGCACGATTCTAGCACGCCCTGAAGATAGGCCGATGCTATATTGAGTCGGAAATCGGTACGTACTAAATCAATTACGAAATTAATTGATTGTTTTTCATATAATGTGAATATGTGTACTAAATTTCTATTTATAGAGTATGCACTGTTCTGAATGAGGATGTGAACACATGTATTATGCGTGATCTGTGTGCAATTGCGATGACATTTAATAAAGATTGCCATAAATATTCAAAATGGTCTGACGATGATAAGCTCGCTTTGCGTGCTGAGATCTTGGTATTTGTAATAAATATTTAAATTAAATCATTATATTAAATATTTAAATTAAATCATTATATTAATTATTTTAATTAAATAAATTTTTTATTCATTTTATCTCGTTTGAAATGGCGTCGTTACCAATGGGCTCTGGACCAGGTTGAGAGTAATTGCGTTGACACTTTCAATGCAATGGCGAGTGATCGGTTTAGAAGTGCGACATATTACGCGCGGCGAAGAGCCAAAGACAAAATGAGGCTGAATATTGGAGATTGGTACTCGTCTTCGGAAAACGTGAAAGCAACGATGCCATGATGGGCTGAAGCGGAGCAATGAATAAATATGTGTCAAGAATGGAATACAAAGACATGGCAGACGCAAAATAGGATGAACGCTGCGAATCGCGCATCTCTGAAGGGCACGTGGTCCGGAGGGTCTCTTACCCTCTGTGACACCAGGAAGAAAATGGCAAAAAAAATAATTTAGATGAATTAATTTTGAGTACTGCTTGTAACGTTTTTTTTTCAATCCAAAATAGGCCAAAAAATTGGGAAGAGATGTTCCATATGTCGAGGCTTTCAGGAAAACAAAGACGGATAAGGCTACATGAGGTTATATCGAACCGAGGGCAGCGATCATAGAGGTATCATATCTAATTTCGTCTATAAAAAAAATCAGACAAATTTCCTCGTCACATCTAATATGTATTGTTTAATAGGCAAATTATACCCAGACGATGTCGCAATCCCATGGTGAGACATGGCATGAGGATGACCCTGCGGCGTGGTTCCAGGCGGCAGGAGGGATGAAACATGGTAGAGTTTACGGTGGCAGTTCTTTTGTCAACACACGTAATCGTCTTTAGCATCTTCAATGAACGGTAATTCCACTTCCTCGCAGCATGCAGCACCATCGCCGAATCCCGATGTGGAAAAGGCAGCTTGAAACATTGACGAACTTGGTGACTCAACGAGCTTAGTTGTTGAGTCAGGTTATGCCGTATATGCCGGACATGCAACAGATGATGCCATTTATTAATCAGGTAAGATACCTCTTTTTTCATATTACGTAGGCAATTTATTTAAATACTAAATTTAACGGATAATTTATTGCAGACGACTACTTCTGGCGGGAGTTCTTCTAGTAGAAATCTGCAAGTGCCGCGACCGCAAGCGCCGATGCAGAGTCAGGTAACTCGACATTTAATATTAATGTGATATGAATAATATTTTAATATTAAATATCATTTTGTGTTAGGGGTTTCCTTTTGGCGGGTACCCACAGTTCATGCCACCTCCGATGGCGGACTACGGATCATACATGCAGTTGCTATAGCAACCACCGCTACAACAACCACCACAGCAGATGCCTACCATGGCCTCGATGAATCAATTCAGCATGATGTTGGCTTCTACTCCTATGCACTCCTTGATATTATTTGTTTTTATATGTCGAATTAGGGTTTCATGTTAAAAAGTTCATAAATGGTAATTAGGGTTTTATGGTTAGGATTTTTCTATTAATCTAATATTTTCGTATTTTATTTTCATTTTAATAGGTTAACACTACAAATCAAGAGGACGATGGGGAAGCGGAAGATTTAGCGGCGGAGTAACTTATTGAGTATATCTTAGTTTATTGCATGTTTCGTATGTCTTGGTTTTTTTTTCTTTCATTTTGTATGTATGACTTTTGTAAGCGTCGAATGTTCTGGATATAATGTGTGAATTAGATATCTTGTTTGAATTATATGAATGCGTTGAATGATTTATCGCGTTAATTATATTTTGTTAATTTTAGAATTCAATTTTATTTTAATTTTATTTATATAAATTTAAATTGGGTGTAATATTCAGAAAATAGGGCGCTGCTAGAAAAAAAAAATTATGAAATGAATATTTGGGATGGCTAGCCATAGGGAATAATCCAGGTGGCTGTCCCAGTTATTTATTCCCTACGCGTAATCAACCGTCCCATTTAATCCACGTGGCCGTAGGTAATAAATTTTACCTACGCCACTTAAGCCGTCCCAGTTGATCCACGTGGCTGTAGGGAAAAAGTTATTCCCTACGGCCACGTGGCCGTCCCAGTTTAAGCCGTCTCATCTTCCCTACGGCCACGTGGCCGTCCCAGTTTAAACCGTCTCATCTACCCATATTCCCTACGGTGTCGTAGGCATTATTCCATCATTTGCAATGAAATAAAGTCTACGGGTCATTTCCTACGGCCAGCTGTGCGCAATTATTAATTCCTATGGTTTTCATATTTTTTCTCTACGGTTCGGAGCCATCCCAAATGATAGATTTTGTTGTAGTGTTTTTCAATATCTGACCTACATTTGCTCCACTTGTCAAAAGCCTACTACGATTCAAATCAGTGTTGAGCGAGAAAAAAAGGCAAATATTTTTATGTTTGTGAAGTAAGTGCAATCACCTTTGGATTTCTAATAATTTTTTTTTGATTTATCTTAGTTTTTGGCGAAATGTATTTAATCTTTGTGAAAGCCATGCCATTAATTAGCACAAAAGGCTATGCAAATATTGTAACGATTCGTTATTTTAGCATTTATTACATAAGGACATTTTGATCATTTCACTAGTTGGCATGCGTTAATAAAATCAATTTTTATTTCATTAAATTGTTTATTTGTAATTTGAATTTAGAAATTGATTGCACTAAAAACGGAATTTCGTACAAAAATCTACATGTATATGATTTTTATTTTTAAGCTACCTATTTAAATTTTGCATCGGTGTTATATCTAAAATTATTTTTGTATCATCTCATAATTGTCCTAAATCAGCCCTCAAACATCTAGATTTTTCTGCAATTAATTTGGATTTTATTTCTCCTTTTATTTCTTTCCAAATCCACAATCTAATTCCTTATTTTCGGATCCTGTACAAAAAGGTTGCACTGACCAAGCCACAGCAAATCTATAAAATCCTAATCATTAGGCCCTATTTAAATACTCTTTTTTTTCCTTCATTTTCTTTTCTTCACCAGCCGTCACCTCCCCTCTTTTCTCTTTTGTCTTTTGTGCCGCACATAACCCTAGACGCCGCCAAGTGTTGCTGCCCTATTGGCCAGCCTCCTCTCTCTTTGTCCCTTTGTCTCCTCTTGGACCAATCAGAGATAAACACGTGTAGATTCTCTTCTCATCTTCCAATCCAGGTTCGCCACGTGTCATGATAAAACTTTATTCCTTTGCTATACATCTCCGGTTTTACCCCCTGTTTACTACTGATACATAATACTAATTTTAAATCTACTTTTAAATTAAATTATCAATATTTTAAATTAGCAATAATTTCTTGATTTATTGGATAAACAGATATTTTATTTTAAAGTCTTATATTATTGTTATTTCAATTATTAGGATGCATGAAGATTTATTTCTTTTTTCATTATTTATGTGTTAAAATATGCATTTGAATTCGGGTTCAACTTGGGGGAGATTAAACAGAAATTTCGGATTAAAACAAAAGAAAATTGGGAAATCGGGAATACAAATCTGGGAAAATGGGAACTGAATTTTGTGTCAGAAAAATGGGGATTTGGGTTATTTGTTCGGATCTGTCCAGATCCAGAATTTGGAAAACTAGGAGTTGGAATACCAGAATTTTGTTTTATTGATATCTCTTAATCCGTACTTCTGTTAAGTAAATAATCGATTTTAATTTTCTCGACACAAGGAATCTATTTATGTCATTTAGGTCAGCGTTTGAGTTTTCTTTTTAAAAGTGCATGTTCTGTCATAAGCATTTAGATTGGTTGTTTTATCGTGTGTTTATCATTGCGTGTACTTGGATTGTGATCGAGGCTACTTGTAAATTATGTTGGGTTTCTACCGTTCATAACGCAGCGGAAAAACAAAAACGAAACAAAATCGAATTCGAAACCCAAAAGAAGGATACGTGAATTACAATTAAATCAAAGAAAATTTCATAACTTTGTACCTTCGGATTACGCTTAATCCGTGATGATCAAAAGAGAAGTTGGTTGACGCTTTTCTTTGCCCGATTCCAAACCGGTTTCCAAAACGATCCTTTGTATGTTTCGCCTAACCGGTCCAACAAACCGATCTCCAAGCAAACCGATTCTCCAAACAAATCACGGTTTCAACCCGAATCACAAAGACGCCGCACTTCGCTTCGTCCTCTACCGGTATCCACACGAACAACCCCTTTGAATGGATAAAGAACGATATATGCTAGTACCCGTTCTTCATTTCTCTCACAGAAAAATAACAAGAGAGCAATTTTTCGGATTTTTCTCTCCTTTTTTGTCTCACAAAATTTGGCCGAAAATGTTATGATCCCATATCTGATTTTGGGGTGTCTCTTGTGCTTACATAGTCCATAAGTTTCATATCCTATGTGCATGGTAACTATGTAACCATATGTACAACACACCTTATCATATAAGATGCAGGATTGGATATGTCACTTGACTATGTAGCTCTCCATACTACTTATCACATAAGTCATGATTTTTCTGTGTACGTCTCAATCGTTGTTCTTTGTGTGTGACCCTGTAGGTTTACTTAATGTTGGCAATAAACACAACGGATTATAAATCATGAGCGGCCTCTAGCAAGACATCATGATTACCCAAATTAAGCAAATATAGATGATTCGATCAAACCTAATTTATGTCATGCATTGTATCCCTTTGTTACACGATATCTATATCGTCCATAAGGCATGGTATGTGTCAACCTTATGTTGGTCGATAAATATTTCTTGACGCCGAATTTGATTGAACATGAAATGACATTAATAACTCTTTATTAATTCACTTGAGCACGGCCGTGCGTTTCTTCAATCAAATCATCAAGAGGCCTAAAGATATCTCTCTCAATTTATGAGAGGAACAAATCCTATCTTAATTAAACTCTTTCCTCTGCATAATTCATTATATACCTAATTATAATCTTTATGACCGCCCGGTTAAAGACGATGTTAGATTATATTAAAGTATAAAATTTCTCATGTAGGAAACTGAGATAATCTCAAGTCTAAGGATTACAGATACATTCTTTACTGAGAATAACTAATGACACGAACCATGTAGTATTCTCACGGTGGGTCAATCCAGTATATGGTCTCTAACATATACTTATGTTAATGACTTAATAACTCTTATTCATGATTAGTAAAACGTGACCATCAGTCAACTAACATACTGATGTACATTTATAGCTTATCATAAAGTATGTTTGTCTCACAAACATCCTATGAATGATCAGGGACGGTTTAGAATATCATTCATAATACTTTATAGTTTTACTATCAAAGTCACATACTTTGATGATATAAAGCTGAATATCATATTCAAGGTTCATTTTAGTAATAAGAATAAAATAACCAATACGCATTTATTATATAAAATATCTCTAAATAAACACAATGTTTGTTTAACACAATCCATACATCTAGGTCTCAAATATATTGGCCTAGGGCATACTACTAACAAATTATAGCCTCCGGCACCTTAGAAGACGAACTTGAGGAAGGAGCATCTACTGACGAGGAATCAAGAGTAGGAGTTGCAGCTGCGCAAGGTTGAGGATCTGAGTTATTTGCTTGCTCATCCAGGTTAGGGAATTTCGATTTGGACCTCCTTTGGTTCTGTTATTAGTATACTCCGTGATTGCTTGATATATTCTGTTTCTGTATTAATATATATATTTTATTCCCTTGATATATTCTGTTACTTGTATGATATAAATTTGTGGGTTTTAAATAGATAATGATGGAGGCTTAAATAAGATAAATAATTGGTACATGTGATAATTATACATATGGGGACTAAGTAGCCCGTAATATTATATATTATGTTAAAACACCAAACGAAAGAAATAAAATGAGATAATAATGATAAAATATGGTAAGATAAAAGAAGTAATATAATTAATACAAGATAAAATGAACGAAGATAAGATAATAGAACAAATAATAAAAGAAGTAAAGAGAAGAACGAGAAGAGAAGAGAAGAAGTCAGATCTGGCGGAATGATCTTGGGCAAGGCTTCGCAACAATGTTAGGGGTTCCTAAGTAGCAATCTTGGGCAACCTGACGGATAGTGAGATCTCCTGTGTAGCAAGCTCAGGCATCTCACTCGACAAGTGAAAAGTGGAAGTAAAGTAAAGAATACTAATTATGACAATGTTAAACATGTCAATTAATAAGGAAATGAGGTAATTCTTTCTTTTCTCTCTGACGCGACCCCCATCCCCGTTATTTCTTCTCTCCTTGTTCAAACGAAGAAAAGGAAAAAAAAAAGCAAGGAAGAAGGAAACCCTAACGCCGGCCTACACTCCTGCCAGTCTCCACTCCGCTCATCTCACCAAACCCTAACGCCAACTTCCTAACCCTAACCCTAACCCTAAAATAGTGTTAATTAGTATATATTTAGGTGTTGTACTATTTTAAATTACTTACGTGTTTAATGCATTTTGAATAAGCAACTCTGATACGTTTTGATTTGTCGGGTTCACGATGTAAACAACGAACTTCGACATTTGTAGAACAAGAAGAATCCAATGATTCCTACAAATCATATTAAATTTTAAAGTTAGGTAAATTCGGAAAAAATAAATACAATATTTATTCGTAAAATAATATTCAGGTATGTGCGTACGTACCCGTGGAAGCAATAGGAGAAATACTACCGAATTCTTCTCCAACACCACATTGCAGTTAACTTATGTATGCGAATCCTAAATGATTCAAAATATTCAAAGAGCAGTCCCAAAAACGGGGATTATTCGAGATTAATCCCTATTGGATTAATCTCGAACGGGTTGGATTAATCTCAAACGGGTACCGAGACCAAAATTATTTTAAGCAGAGGTTGGAGAATATAATATTACCTTAGAAAGAGAGAGGAGGAGGAGAGGGCAAGCAGCGCTGGTTGGAGAAGAAAATAACAGAGAGCTTCCTTTCTCTTCTATTTCGCTGGTTGGAGGAGAAGAGAGGCGGCCAATGAATTAATTTGTTTCAATTTGTTGGAAGTAACCCTAAAATATTAGCATCAGTTTTTAAAACAAAACCGTTACCAAAGCTGCATCGGTTTTTACAAAAAAAACCGTTACCAAAGGTGGACATGACATTCTGCATCGGTTCCTTCACGGAACCATTACAGATTTGCATCGGTTCCTTGGAGGAACCGTTACAGAGTTGCATCGGTTCCTTGGAGGAACCGACACTAACACTATACGCAATGGTTTCTCCAATGAACTGTTACAGATTTTGCATCGGTTCTTTGAAGAAACCATTATAGAATATTCCTGCCAACTTTTTAATCTTTTCTTGTCTCACTTAGCATCGGTTTCTGAAATTAATTTCGAAACTTCCATTGGCCTCTTTTAGTAACGGTTTTCTTATAAACCGTTATTAAAGTGGCGTTACTAAAAGTCTTTTTTGTAGTAGCGAAATATTCCTACATGACTAGAGAATATATTTTCACTGATTTTCTTGGTTTTGGTTTCAATTAGGGAAGAACTTGGGTTGAATTGTGCTCTATGTTCAGCGACGATTCTCATTTCCTCAACATTTGGCTACTTCATGGCTCTCATTTCTCTAGATATTCTTCTGTTTTTCGTGTTTTGGACTTGTATTTATATCTTCGCATTTCTTAATTTTTTTTTTTGGTGAGATTTTATTTTGATTGGCAATAATATTCTAAATCTGTATTTAAATCCTATATTTAAACCCAGATGCAGAGCATTATTGAAAACAAATTTAATTATATTGAATTTCATATGTGAAATAAGGTCATCCCTTTTAGTTTACAAAGGAAAGTGAAGAGTTTATTTGACGACCACCTTGATCAGGCCAGGCATAGCATAGGTAAAATCAATGACAGATTAGAATACGACTGTTAATTCATTACTTATTTTGATTCATAATTAGAAAATTTTGGCAATTTTATATTGATGTTTGTGATTGTATGGAACTTTGTCAGTGCAGATAGACTGAAATCATTGCGATTTCAAATGAAAGAACAATTTTTCTCCTCTTCTGTAGTCCGAAACGATCAGGTAAACAAATCTCTCTTGAATTGCTTTGTGTTCAAATACCCTGCTTCAATTGTGTTGATTTACTCTTGCTTCAATTGTGTTTTTTAGGGTTATTTATGTATGTACCAGTATGAATTAGGGTTATTTAGTCTCTCTTATACAAGCCAGGGATATTTATGCTTGTACCATTACAAATTAGGTTATTTGGGCTATACATATACAAACTAGGGCTATTTGGAAGTATAAATAAGTGTTTCAGGTCTGTACCGATACATATTAGGCATTTTTGTCTTAGTTTAGTTATTAAGTTTAATTGAGGTTAAGTTGGATGAATTTAGCGTTTGATTAAGGTTTTTTGACTCATCTAGGTTGTCATGGGTGATTGTAATCAACTCTTTCTAAGTCTTTGTTTACTCTTTTTTTATTCATTTTCTTAGAGTTTTGGTGAAATTGGTTATTAAATGAGATTTTTATTGCTTTTTTCAAAAGTTACTGATAATTGGGCAATTGATTATTTAGAATTTATTAATTGAAATTTAATAGTTAAGTTTGATTAATTGGAATAATTGAGTGTAATTCTAATTATTAAATCACGGTTTAGTTATCTTAAATAATGCAACTTTTCAAAGTAATTCCTTTAAATATTCTATTAAATCATGCGTTAATTATTCTGAAAATTTCTATTTTATTTCGTAGTTAGCAAATTTTCATTATTTGGTAGGACGCGAAAAGATTAAAAAAACTGAAATATAGTTGGAAACATACCTAATTTCTGAAATAAATAATTTGGCTGTTATTTTTTATTTATGAGAGCTTGTAAATAATTTTTTCTCCTGTTTTAGCTTATAACTTAGTTTTCAGTTACTAGCAAAATTGTTTAAGATAATGAAACAGTGCTCAGCTCTATGAAACACACTGAACTTTTTTGGAGAGTCTCACAAAGCTTCTAAATGAAATCTGACCATGCTGTAATCAGTCTTCATCATATTCAAATAACTATGAATTTAACTACAACTACTTCATATTATTATAATATCATTGGCCCTACATTTCTTTTTATGGATTCTATAAAAATTCATTGAACTAAACAAGTAACTTATTAAGAATAGATATTAGGATTGAATTTTAATATAATTTCGTTATGGTCCTATACCTGTTTGTACTAAGTGATTCTTAGGTCCATTCAACTGATCCTACTATGTCTTGTAGTTCCAATCCAATACCAGTTTGTACTAAATTGAGCCTATTTAAGAGCTCCATTGATGTATAAATATCATGATTTGCCCAAGAAAAAGATGATGAAAGACATTCTTTACGATACGTTGATTCAATTGTAGTAAGATTAAATATTTTTCATATATATTCAGAAAAAATTTAGGATGGTAATTATTCTTCATGTTTATTTATCTATTTAGTTGCATTGTATAATAGAAAAAATATTCTAAAATGGTTTTGTATTAAATAAAAATATCTATTTATTGCATTGGATTATGGTCAGATGCGAATTATGGGGTGTCGTACCTTGTATTCATCTAATTCATCATTGTTCATTTAATTTTTTTTTTAATTTTTTATATTATGGCTTATCTATTGCATTGGGTTATGAACAGATGCGGATATATGGGTGCTGTAACTTGTATTTCATTGGAGTTTATGAGTGCAAATTGGATTCTGAACATATTTCTTTTAAACATGTATTATTTTTAATTAGTTTATTATATGGAGTAGAAGACATCATCATTGTTAACTTCCTTTTTAATTGGATTGTAAACTTATATTTTTTGCATTTTTTTCAAATTACATTAGCTGCATGTTGTTTAAATATGTCATGATTTGGGAAGAACAAAATTTTGAGATTTCAAGCATGATTAAGAAATTTGGTCAATAAATTTATTCTGTCTGATGGTTCCAAACTTAGTTCAATGTATTAAGATATAAACTATTAGGTTTTTGAATTATATTACCAATAATTGTTTTCTAATGTTTTGAGCACAATCATACGGAAGACACCCATACCGAAGATTTCATAACTTCATAAAACAAAACAAAAAAAATGTAAATGCTTTGTTATATTAGCACAACGTAAAATATTCTATTTTATTCATATTTCTACAATTTCAGGAATGAATATGATAGTTTATATCTATAACAACATCTCATGAAATAATAAATTGGTAGCGTTATTAACTTTATATGTATTGTATGCTATATTAACTATACGTATTATGCTACCAAACACAAACTTAGAGGATTTTTATATTTTATTCTAATTATTGTGTTGTGTTACGATGTAATTATATTACATTACACAACACGCAATTATAATTTCCTACAAACTTGGTTATATTATCACATTATTATACATTGTTAAGATATGTTATTAGCATACATTCTAAAAAATAGTTAACTAACATATTATATGTATACAATACATATTCAATTCATACTATGTAAAAATATAAAATTAGTAAATCCCGCAGTGTAAGCGCGGGTATTCTTATAGTATATATAATAAGCAATGGCTTTTTGGTCGAACTATGGAGGAATAGGGGTGTAGTTAGCTCATATTAAATGACTTTGTTTTAAAAACAAGCGCTTTTTTTTTATGACCCCACGTTCTTTTAAATCCTTCGGCGAAATCACTTCTCTCCAGTGAAATTGCTTATCCTCTCTTCTCAGAAGATAAGGGATTACTCGCTCGTTGGTTTGGGTCCATTTTATTTTTTTGTGTTTTTTTTCTAAAGTATGCTCAAAATTTAATAACCCCTCTTTTGAAAATTTTGGTTGCAAAAAATAAGTACCTCGAAGATTATTCGGAAAATAATATATCGGACCCTTTTAAGTTTTGAATCTGATATGGTATTCCTGGATTTAGTCTGATGCAATTAAATAATATACATTATTCGTATAATCTTCTATAATTTTTTTCTAAAATATATGAAATTATTTAGCTAATATCATGAAAATGAATATGAAAATTCAAGGAATTAACAAATTATGTCTTACGTATCCAAGAGAGCATGTGGGGACAAAGAAAAATAAACCTCTTTACCTACAAACAACTATAATTATATAAGAGCTCAATCAAGATATGTAATTATTATATTCACTAAACGAAAAAATTATTAATCATTTTTCACATTTTCTAATCATTATATAAGAGCTCAATCAAGATATGTAATTATTATTTTCACTTTATACTTCTGCAACAAATTTATAGAAAATAAGAAAAAGAGAGAATAAATAATCTATTGATACTAAATGGTCTACGACCATGATAAATATATTCATAATTTGATAAGATAATAAGTGACTCTAATTTCATGTGCTTTGATACCATGTTGAGATTGTAAATTTTTTGATAGCATATTGAGATAGTAATACTTTGATATCATGATGAGATAATCTTTTAAGGAGATAAATCAAGATATTGTTTGTTTGATTTAATAATTCATTTTAATATTTATTTCATTTTTATTTCAATTATTTTTTTTCTTCAACTACTTAAAGGACATGACATGTACTTATATGCTAGTGTGGCATTAATCTATTAATATATATAATCCTAAATCCTCTTTTCTACAGTACTTGCACCAGAGATTTCCATGTCCGCTAAAAATTTTGGGCCATTTGATCTAATATCAATCGGTTGCCATATCTCTAAACTTCAATCAATTTTGTTTGCTCATGATTTATTTTGATTATGGCTTTCTTTTCATAACTGTAGAGCTGCTCCACTACAATTTACTCTTGGTCCATACATTATTATAGTATACCATGTTCTCTCATATATTTGATGAGTCTTCCCCCATTTTCTTCGCTCTCAAATCCAGGAACATCTGTACGACGCCCTCTTCTTCGATTTTTTTTTTTTTTTGAGACTTCGTAAATTCACAGAAAAGGACCAAAAAAGAGAAACAAAACCAAAATTCAGTCCTCAAATCGTAAAGCAATATAGTCGTAGAGAGAAAGGGGTTGCTGGGATGAGAGTAGAGAGAAGATGAACAAAACGTGTGGCGAAAGGAGATGAACAACATTGCCGTCTTCTTGCATCTGAAATTATTGCTCTAATCAGCTCTCAAAAGTTAGTTTATTCTTAAACAGTATCGGTTTCTTTCTTTTCTCCTAAATTATTTTTGTTTCAAGATAATTTCTTTTCAATTCGTTAGAAATATCAGTCGATTTTGTGAATTTACTCTAATTTCTTACAAATCTAGGTTGTGAATTAAGTCTAATTTCTTAAAGTCCAGCTTCTTAGTCTATGTTGTGAATTGAAGATCTTACTGTAATGAATTTGTTTCAATCTATATTGGTCCATACGTCAGGATTTTTGAGTATGGTTTTTGGTGTGCATTCACTGTTTTATTTACCAAATCTATGTACTAATTTCAAATTGACATGTTTAATTCATTTCTATGTTCAGATTAGCAATCCTGATGATAGGAATAGACCACTGACTTGAAAGAGAATTTTTTGGGTTATTTGGAGTTCTAATTTATTTTATTATTAATGTATTTCATAACCTCAGGTTTTTTTTCTCAAGGAAGACAAGAGCTTAGATTAAATTGTTTCTATCCTTTTCAACTTTTTTCGTTATTTTGGGTTTTGTTATTAGTTAATCTTTGATTCATCTTATATTTGCAGTGATTCTATTGTCAGGTTATTATTCCAATAAACTATTAGCATGTCAGAATAAGGAAAGCTAAAACTTTTGAACAAACCCTAGAGGTAATTTGCACCTTGATGAATGAAATGAGTATTCAGCCACAAATTCTACAATCTGAATTTGAGTCTTTAATTTGAAGATGGAGGTGCTGAGATGAGGAATTGGAAGACTAAAGAAGTGGATTTGGTCTGAAAAAAAGGATATAAAATCTAAAAGGTTGTCGAATGTGAAAATGAGGAATTGAAATCTATAAGGATGAATTGGAACCGAAAATGAGGTGTTGCAATTTGGAATAGAGGAATTTCAATTTGAAACAGAGGAATAGAGAGGAATTGAAATCTAACAAATCATGTGTTGGAATCAGTAAAAGAGCAATTGAAATATGAAAGGAAGATAAAAAGAAAATTAAAAGGGAGTTGTTCAGTTCCGGGAGAAGATAATTATCATTAGAAAAATGTAACAAGCCAGAGAATAGAAAAGAAAAGAGATATGTATCAGAACATTATTCTACATAGTTGTGTGTCTTTTTTATTTATTGTTCTAATGGTGCGGTGAACACCCCCCAAAAAATGTATGGAAATATCGCGCAACGTGCGAGTATATCCCTTATAGTCAACAACAGTTAATGACTTATTTATATTACACCATATGATGCCAAACTTGTGACGTTTCACAACAACCAACTTTTACCCTTACTAAGATGAGTTGTTCTATATATTGTTACTTAAATTAGTCACGTAAAAGTTTGAAAAGATAGTGCCCAAAACATCTTACAATACCACTATATAATGCCAAATATATAATGGGTCCAATACAAATAGTTCATTGCATATTAAAATAATGTGTATTTCACACACAGAATGGTTTGGAATAGTGAATTAGATAGTCTATTCCATAAAAACATTGATGACATTTTCTGAATAAAGACATGAAAAAATGGAATTGGTCTCTTCTAAGGTAGCTATGAAATTGTTATATTTCATGAATAGTCTATAATTTCTGACAAAGTACTTTTTTTATTCTAAATTTCATCGTACGTGACAACCAAAGTTTTTCCTTTTATTTCTCTTCCATTCCCCCTCTATATTCCTTTCCTTCTCTACAGCTTTTACTGCCAAAAAAATATTTTTAATGATTTCTCCTTTTTATTTATCATTAAATCATGATTTACTTTCCCCATCTAATTGCTCTAAGTTATTGTACTCATTTTTGTCTCTTAAAAGACATATGTTAACTATAGTTTTTCTCTCATCCGATCTTCTTTATTTTAATTTATCGAGAAAAACATTTTTCTCTCTTATTTGTTCTTAGGAAACTCTCGTTCAACAAAATTTGCATTTAACAAATTATAAATTGAAGGCATTTTGATAATTAATTATTATTATATTTAAATTAAATTTTTATTCTATTTATCTAGCCAAATACTATTGGAATAAACAGAATAGTAGGTTATTCTATGTTCCATTGTTCATCTATTCCGTGCTTTGGAGAATGAGACTTCTCTTCTTTTCTTGAAACATAGGAGAAAAAGAAATTGAAGAAAAATGAGGGGATGTGCATAACTTAGCGGGAAACAATTTTTTTTTGTCCAAAACCAATCCGAGGATCCATGCGTATTGGTTAAATCAAAGAAATAAAACTTAAAGTTACCTTTCAGATTACGCTTAATCTGTGACGCTCAAATCATGCGTATAAACCGGTTACTGTCCTGACCTATTAACCGCCCGTCAAGACCGTCTATGTTGGATCCCCCAAAAGCCTTCTTCCATATACGCAATTGATCTCTACGAAAACTCTTGAAAATCCGTTCTCAACTTCTTAGGTCGAATAGAGCACAAGCGCCGAAAGTACGAACGCCTCTGCCGGTATCCACATGAACAAACTTCTTAAAACGGGAAGAAGAACAACATATGCTAGTACGCTTGTTCTTCTCTTGCACAAGAAAACTCTTTTTTCTTCATCTTATTTTGTGTCACAAAAGATGTGTAATTCCTCTAATTTAATCGCACCATTTCGTTTTGTCATACAAAAAGAAAGCACCCTTTCATAATTTGTCATACAAAAGATATTTTCTCTCTTTTGTCACACAAAAAAGAATGAGAAATAATAAGAGAAAAAGAATTATGTTGTTGCACAATTTTGGACCCCTCTATATCTTTATATACGGGTGAAGAGTTGCCTTTCACACATCAAGAGATGTGTATGACATGTTTCATCCTTATCCACATGTCATAATCTAGACTCTTCTAGATAACTTGATCTTTTGTGTCCATAGTCTTTGTATACATATGTATCACATCTTATCACATAAAATGACAATATCGTTTGTGACATTCTATGCAACTCATCATATAAGTTGTTCGGATTTTCGGCGCCTGTTTTAGTTTGTTATTTGTATGTGACCCTGTAGGTTCACTTAATTTTGGCAATAGACTTCACAGCCTATAAATCATGAGCGGATTCTAGTAAAACATCATAATTACCCAAATTAAGTGAATATCGGTGATCCGATTTACCTAATCAACAATCATGTATTCAGTTCCTTTGTCATGCGATATTTATATCGATCATAAGGCATGTAATATGTCATCATTATATTAATCGATTAATATTTCTTGATCCCGAATTAAACTGAACAAAACAAATGAAATTAACAACTCTTATTAATTCATTGGAGCATGGCCATGCATTTCTTCAGTTCGATTCATGAAGAGGCCTAAAGATATGTCTCTCATTTAATGAGACGAACAAATTCATTCTTGATTGCACTCATCACTCTACATGATTCATTATATACCTAATCATAGTTGTTATGACCACTCAGTTAAAGACAGGGTTAGATTATGTTAAAGTATAAAATTACTCATGTTGGGAACCGAGACAATCTCAGGTCAAAGGACTATGAATACTTTATATTACAAGAATCATAAGGACGTAAAACTTGTAGCCTTCTTATGGCGGGTCAGTCCGGTATATGATCTCTAATATATACCTATGTTAATGACTTGATAACTATTTATCCATCGCATCGAGGCGTTGGAATATCTCTTGATTGTCGGCATGAAGAGCTTCGATATCTTGGGTTTGGCGACATTCCATAGCACGTACCACTTGGTCGGTTATACCAGTAGTATAATCGTAATCTACAGCCTCATCGGCTTCTTGGTTTTCGTCTTCGGCGGTGGGTTCGACCGGAGGACCTTGCGGGTTGGAGGAACTTGTGCCGGTATTGAGGGATTTGGTTGGACAATCCGGCGGCCAAATGGGTTGACCAATATCATTCAATGGAGGAAAGACATGAAAGGTCTTAGATTGATCTGGGCCCCACTTTTTATCCAATTTAGATTGTTTTAATCCATATGTTTTGTATTTGTCCGGATGAAGGAAGTCCACATTTTCAATTTGATCATCCATTATTTGGGCTGGAATCTCAATGTTTAATTTTTGACAAATCTGTGTTAAGAGATTCCCGTAAGGCATATTTCCAATCTTTGAGAAATATTTCATATGGTGGTAGATTAAAAAGGGAATATGCACCTGCTTGGATTTGTACCATAAATGGAAGGAGGTACGCATTTCGTCACTCGAAATTTGTTTTGAAATCCGCAACGGGAGCAAGAATATTATTCATGAAATAAAATACGACTCTTTGTCTTGGAGCATAATACGTCACCTTATCGTAAGGATTATCCCCAAGAAGATATGATTTAAAAATCTTGTATTCATTGTTATCGAGCAACGGTTCCTTGCGAGTAAGGTAGAAACCCTCATGATCCGGACTGGAACCAAATCCGAACCACCCATGCAAATTAATCGGGTTAACAACCACTTCATGTCCGAAGAGCCCCGATGAGACGGTGTAAGTTCGGTCGTCATAGGAGGCATTGGTATAAAATAACCGTACAAGTTCGGTGAAACCCGGATCCGATAGATTCAAAAGACGGGTGAATTTCCAAAATTGTGCATACTCGATAACCGAGTCATAAACTTCCGGATGATCGTTGGGTCGAAGCACGTGAAATCACTTGCAAGGATTTTTGGTACGAAAGATATCCCGATATTTATCGTAACTATTCGTATCTTTGAAAAGAAATGTATTGCCGGGTTCATTAAAGTTAAAGCGAGGGTCTTTAGTAGCGGTCTTTTTGGAAGTTGATTTCTTGGTAACGGGTTTGAGTTTTGGTGTCATTAGAATTGAAGGGAATATATATATATATAGAGAGAGAGATAGAGAATTGAAATTATACCAAATGCGCGTAGAATCCTTGTTGAGAAGGTTGCCGAGAGGTCGCTTTCTCGATAAACCGTCACAAAAAGTGGCCAATCGCCTAGGTCGAATTAGCGTCGAAACGGTTGATTAGGATAGAGATTTACGGATTTAAAGTGGAGATTTGGAGTAGAAACTTCGTTAGGAGTTGGTTAGAGTCGGTTTAGAGGCCAAATTCGGAGAAATTAGGGGTGGCTTGGAGGTGGGGTGAGGCTAGGGTTTGAGAGAGAGGGATTTTCGTGTATTAATGGAAGAATGGAGGTTTGGAGGAGAAGGGACGCCAGTTAAGAAGGAAGAGAAATTGAATAAAAACTGGGAATTCAAATCCAGAACTGAAGTATCGCGGATTCCGTTGAGAACGCTAGTATAGCGTTGACAACGCAATATTGCGTTGTCGACAGAATCCTTCCGTCGACAACGGAATAGCTCCGTCGCCAGAGCACAGTTTGAGGGATTTTGGTATAAAGTTTGCGTTTTTGCTCAAATTTTCGTCAAATAAAAATGAATATTTTTTTTATGAAAATACTGCATTATTTTGAAATTAAAACCACGGAAATTTTATTTCAAAAATCAAAATAAATTAGGAAAGACAAATAAAGATTATAAAAATCGAGGAGAAGTCATTGAACTTGCCCAAAATATAAAATAATAACGATTGAGAATTTACTCTTTTAAATCGAGCATACCGAGCTTTAGGCGTAGATTGGAGAATTGAGCATAGGCTAGCGGTTTTGTGAAGATGTCCGCGACTTGATCATCCGTTCCAATGTGAAAAATCTCGACGTCCTCCTTGTCGACGTGATCACGAATAAAGTGATGCCGAATCTCGATATGTTTTGTCTTTGAGTGTTGCACTAGATTTTTGGCAATACAATTTGCAATCGTATTATCGCACAAGATTGGAACTTTCCGAAAGTCGAGTCGATAGTCGCCTAGAGTCTAATTCAACCAAAATAGTTGTGCACAATAGCTTCCAGCAGTGACATATTCTGGTTCGGCCAATGAAAGCGCGACCGAGTTCTGTTTTCGACTCGACCATGAGACCAAATTTACTCCAAAAAATTGACACTCCCACTTGTACTCTTTCGATCCACTTTAGATCCTGCAAAGTCAGTATCCGCATATCCCAAAAGTGACAGATTACTGTCACGGCCATACCATAACCCTAAGTTTATTGTCCCTTTTTGGTATTTAAAAATCCTTTTAACCGCATTTAGATGTGAAACTTTGGGGTTTGCTTGAAATCGGGCACATAAACATATAGTAAACATAATATTAGGCCTACTAGCCATTAAATAAAGTAAACTACCGATCATATCTTGATAACCGGAAATGTCTACAGATTCACCTGATTCATCGGCGTCAAATTTTACATCTTTCACCATTGGCGTATCGCTCGTCTTTCCTTGGTCCATACCGAATCTTTTGAGCAATTCACGCCTGTACTTCGCTTGGTTGATAAAAATGCCGTCACCGGTTTGTTTGATTTGTAATCCAAGGAAGAAGTTGAGTTCGTCCATCATGCTCATCTCGAACTCACTACGCATCAAAACAGAAAATTCCTCGGCAAGTGCCGCATCACTAGATCCAAAAATAATGTCATCAACATAAATTTGAACTAATAAAATTGAATCTTTCCTTTTCTTTGTGAAGAGTGTCACGTCGCTCTTCCCTTGTTCGAATCGGTGAGATACAAGGAATGTTGAAAGCCGTCCGTACCAAGCCCGAGGTGCTTGCTTCATCCCGTATTACGCCTTTGTCAACTTGTACAAGTGGTCGAGATTGGTCGGATCCTTGAAACCGGAAGGTTGCTCGACGTAGATCTCTTTTTCGAGGAATCCATTTAGGAACACACTCTTAACAGCCATCTGAAAGAGCGTGAACCCTTTAATTGATGCGTATGCTAAGAGTAGCCTAATGGATTCCAACCTAGCAACCGGCGCAAATGTTTCTTCAAACTCCACTCCTTCTTGTTGCTTGAAACCTTAAGCAACGAGTCTCGCCTTGTTTCGCACCACCGTACCATGCTCGTCGAGTTTATTCCGGAAAATCCATTTAGTACCAATAATGGATCGGTTGTCGGGTGGAGGTACTAGGGTCCAAACACGGTTTCACTCGAATTGGGCGAGTTCATCTTGCATGGCGAGAATTCAATCGGTGTCACCATTTTATTCCTTGAAGGATTTGGGCTCAGTTTGAGTTAGGAAGGCGCAAAAACCGATGAGGTTTCTCGTACCGTATCGGGTTCGAACTCCTTCTCGTGGGCTGCCCACTACATTTGTTAACAGATGTGCGGATACTTCTCATAATACTTCCGGAATTTGATAAGAGGGTTGTTCCGGCTCGGGTTGAATAATAGGTCGAGAGACGACTCGAATAGGATTTTGAGCTTGTTGAGTCGAATTTTCCCCATTTGGTTGATAGTCTTGTGTGGCGGTAACGTCGGGTTCGTCTAAAGTCGGATCGCCAAGATTGAACTCGATTATATTCGGTTGATTAGCTCCCGTAAGTCAACCACTTGTACCTATATCTGTCAAAGAAACACCTTTCTCGGCCCCATTTTAAGTTTCATCAAAGAGCAAATGCACGGATTCAACAAATTGTTGTTTTATTGATGCCTATAGGGGGGTTAAACTGACCTAAACGTGAATAGTGTATTTTTAGGGTATATATATATATATATATATATATATATATATATATATATATATATATATATATATATATATATATATATAATGACTTTAGACTTTTGTTGATGGTTGTTTGAATACTAATTAACAAAGTAAAATAAATAAACAAGAAATTAAAGTAAATAGAAAAAGTAAAGAGATACTGAACACACGAACTTGTTTACGAAGTTCAGCGAGGTAGTTGCGTTAGCCTTAACCACCGGTTTACTCACTAGCGGCCCTTACCGCGTTCACGAGTTGCCTACTCTCCGGGACTTGCCTTGCGGCTCCGATAATCACTAATAGACAAGATCGATTACATGACCTCGAACCACCGCTCGTCTTACGACAATCTTGACGAATCGATGGAGCAATAACTTACAAACTCGATTTCTTTAACTTCAACAACAAGCGTGAAACAAACGCTAATCTCTCCTTAATCTCACAAAACTTTTGAATGAATAATATTCGATAATAAAGAGAGGAGAAAGGGCTTTTTGCTATATGAAAAACTGATATCCAATTTCGGATTGAGCTGGCTTTTTAAAAGAAGAAAGGAGTAGCTCACAAATATGGAAAAACTGGCTATTCCGTTGACAACGCATTTATTCCGTTGACAACGGAATACCAAAAAGGAACAAAATCAAAGACAATTATTGCTCAAACGGCAAAATTCCTGGCAATTTCGTTGATAACGGAACTTATTATGTCGCCAACGGAATAGCACAACGCGCAGCCAGACTGACAGAGCCATTGCGTCCTCAACGGAGTGGAACACTATCTATTCCGTTGACAACGGAATAGACATGTTTTATTTCGTTGAGGACGGAATAAGTCTGTTTTGCCCATTTTCTTCTCAATTTAAGATGGAAAAATATACTCAAAGACTCAACTAATCCTAGAACCTAAACTAAGAGCTCTAAAGGTTGAAATCTTGAGCTAAAGCACAACGTCTTCTTGTTCTTACGATATTAGAGAGATGCGTCCATTTCAAATTAAAAGACATTTCCATTTCGATAATCTGAACTTATAAGACAATCTCAAACAACGTTTATTAGTAGTTCGGAATAGTTTTAAATATCATCAAACTGAGGACAACAGGTTATCTCTGATTTATTATCACGGAAGAGAACCGTTTTATTTTCTTGTTTCTCCCCCATGTCTTCTTCCACCTTTCTTAAGCAAATAAGTTTTCTTACGGTTTTGTTTGCCAATACAAAATTCACTTTCGCTACCCTTCGCTTGGGTATTTCAATTTATTGGGTGGTTTCGTTTGCCAACACGTATCCTTCTTTCGTTGTGGACATCACTACCCTTGGTTTAGGTTTTTCAACCGGCTTCCAAATTTCATTTTTCTTAATCATTTCTATCTCTTCTTCCATCTCATTTTTCCAAACCTTCTTTTTAATTGCTTGCTCAATATATTCCGGTTCAGCAACACAAGAGTTACAATTTAAATAAATATCCCTTAACTTCTAAATATTTTATTCTTTACCGGCGTTGTCGAGTTTGTCGTAGAGGAACTCGACCCAATGTTAGTTGGCGGAGATTGTGGTATTTGTTCTTCTTCATCATCAACTTTGGCCTCTTTTGCGCCCCTTTCTTCTTCTTGTACCTATCATATCGGTACAATTTCAACTCATTTTTCTTTCCAATCCCACTTTTCTTTCTCATTAAAAATCAAATCTTGACTTATGATTGTTTTATTTCTTTTTGGACGAAATAGTTTAGAGCACTTTGATTGAGAGCTAGAACCGATAAAAATACATTTCTCATCTTCTTCTCCAAGCTTATGTCTCATTTCTTTCGGGACATGCGCATAGCTAACGGACCTGAAAATTCGCAAGTGATTAGTAGATAGCTTCCTTCCACTCAACCACACTTCAAATTTAACATTTTTTGTGGGACACCGGTTTAATAAGTAAACCGCCGTGTTCACCGTATCAGCCAAAGATTTCATCAGAATGCCTTTTATCATTTAACATCGCCCGACACTTCTCCATTATTGTTCTATTGTTTCTTTCAGCAACACTGTTTTGCTCCGGTTTATAGCCCACGGTCAATTGTCTTTCTAGACCGATATTTTTCACAAAATTTCTCAAACACTTTCGAGTTGTATTCACCGCCTCTTTCACTTCTTAATTTTTTTAATTAGCCGGCCACTTTGCCGCTCAATCATAATTTGGAATCTTTTGAATGTATTGAATACCTCAGATAGTTGTGTCATGAAATAAGTCCAACACATTCACGAATAACCATCAATGAAGATGATGAAATATCTGTTACTGCCTTCTTAAATTATTTTCATCGGACCGCACACATTGGGCACAAGCTCTAATGGTTCATAGCTCTCCACGCCCTTTTTTTAGGAAATGATTCTCGGTGTATTTTATCGAGCACACACACTGTAGGATTAGTGCCCTAGGCCAAATGTATTTGTGCTAGGAAATGGATTATGTATTAAGACATTATTATTTATTCAATAAAGGTTGTTTCTTATATATCGGTGTGTATGGGTTGTGAATGTACATTTACATATCTTATATCAACCATGAATGACACTTCGGGTTCACGTCATCAGAATAGTGTGCTAGTTCCAACGACCTGAGGTCACCATGGATTCCTGTATGTGGAACTGCATACTTTAATATGATCCAACGTCATCTGTAATGGGATAATCATTAGGGCCATCATTAGGTATGCACTGAATCATGACGAGAATGTGAGTGACCAAGATGGGATTTGTTCCTCTCGTCAGGAGGGAGATATCTCTTGGCCCCCTCATGAACTAGGACTGAAGGAAATCCATGGCCATGCTTAAAATGGATTAACATGTGTTGTTAATATCATTTTTTATTTACTCAGTCTAATTCTCGATTAGGAAAGAGACATTGATCAAACTCAAGGATGACATATTACCGTGCCTTGTGATCAAGACATATATCGTAGAACAAAAGGAATAAACAAATGTCTATTCAGATAGGTTTATGATCGCTGACCATTTCATTTAACATGGGTAGTCATGACATCAGTCTAGAGGTTACTCATGACTTACGATCTTTAGAAGATCGTTACCAGTGTTAAATGGAACCTACATGGTCACACAATGAACTCCATTCATACGGGATGAAAATACCTCAAAACAGTTATACATGTGATGTATAAATTGGTGAATGAAATAATCAACTATTGAATATTTGATTGAACGGAACAACACCATTCCGTTGGCAACGGAATAGTTCCGTTCCCAATGGAATAGTTTCATTCCCAACGGAATGGACATGGAAAGTTCTTATTCCTTGACTGCCAAGAATTTTATTAAGGAAATACCTATTCCGTTGCCAACGGAATAGTTCCGTTGGGAACGGAATAGGCGCGGTTCAGGGTTTTCAGTTAAGGTAACTGAGCAATTTCGCCTCTCTCTCTAGTATAAATAGAAGGGCAGTCCCTCTCTATTATACATAAAATTCAGAAGCCTTAGAGGCCGTCACAGTACAAAAAGAGAGAGAGAGAGTTATGTGAGGTAATTTCGGAAAGTATTTCCGGATTCGTCTAGCTGTTTGTCCGAAGTTCGCGTGGATACGAGTAGAGGTTCTCCCTAGGAGAACTAGCGAGCGATCGATCTTCATCCCTAGGAGAAGCAAGGAGGTTCGCGGAGTCGAGTTTCAGGAAGGAGAAGGTTGCAAGACAGAAAAGTTCAAACCTACATCCATTCTTCGTCTCACGGATCAGGAAGATCCGAGGTATAAATTTTAGTAGTTAAACTCGTACTTTTATTCCTTTAACGATGATCCTAGGGCGGGTTGAGTCCATAGGTTCCGCTGCGCTTGTAACGTACATGGATATGGATTCCCCAACAGTGGCAGGAAATAATTGTCGTTTATATATTTAAAATTTAGTAAATTATAGAGTAATAAATT
The DNA here is from genome assembly GCA_027726005.1 of Juncus effusus. NCBI lineage: Eukaryota > Viridiplantae > Streptophyta > Magnoliopsida > Poales > Juncaceae > Juncus > Juncus effusus. Next base: position 7,098,176 of record CM050904.1, on the reverse strand, counting down.
TTAGGGTTTTGAAAATATTATTTCAAAATATCATGGAAATAGTTTCTAGGAATATAATATTGCATATTATGATTGTCTAGAGTTTCGAGAAATAGTTTTTCGGAATCTGTTTTGGAAACAGAACTAAAATTAAAGGAAACTGAAAACTCAACGCTATTCCGTTCCGAACGGAATAGTTCCGTTCAGAATGGAATATGCAAAAATTTCGCCAGAATTATTCAGCGTTATTCCGTTGAGAACGGAATAGTTTCGTTCCCAACGGAATAAGGCTGATTTTGCGAGAAACCATTATTTTTGTTATACAAGGAATTTAATTTATATAAATATGGTATGAGCCTTAGATTTGTGATTGTTCTGTGATGTAATCTTGTGTGTGAATGCTTGTATTTTATTTAATATCTATAGCAACCTGTGAGTTGTCTAAAGTTGTAATTATGGCAACCAGTGAGTTGCCAAAATTATAAACTACTTTTTCTAGCAAAAGGATAGTTGTTAGGAAAGATATTATATCAAGACGAGACGAGGATCTTGGAGCAATCTTCGGAAGATTTCATTGGATCTTCGCACACACACAACGAAGGGTTCATTGAAGATTCACCTGCAATCTAGAGATAGATCTAGGATTAGGAACCTCATGATCACTCGTGAGGATTAGGCTCATATTATATTTATCTTGTTTCTGTGATGTTTATATTTATAATTCTAAAAATAAAATCCTTCAGAATGTTCAGTAAGGAAGTGCCCCCCATGTCACTGAAGCCCTCGGTACTTAGACAGTCTTCCATGTGGGTCATGCCAAATCTGAGTATATGGGGGATTGTCTTTGTAAAGGAGGATATGCGGGAGATGGCGTCCAGCATGGGTCATGAAAAAGCTGAGTGTGCTGGACTATATTTTGCCGATGATCATACATGGTTAAACTTAACTGAACAAGCAAGTCGGACTTGGGCTCAGGGCACAAGATGGGATAATACATCGGGCATATGATGCCCATTCCATAAAAGGAAAGAGTTGTATATGATACAATTAGAAGTGTTCCTACCCAAATAGTTGTGTATTGAGGGTTGCACCAAAGCGCACTTTAATACTCAATGAAATACGGATCTTGACCCACTATGAAAGCTCATTTAATTGAAGTTTCCGAATTAATACTACTGAAGGTGGTTGATTTGAAGAAAAATAGTGGGAGTACAATATAAGAAACACCAAAAATAAAACAACCCCAATGAATAAATAATAATGGAACTTTACATTTTAACTTGTAGAATAATGGCAAACAATAACAATTCAACTGGGTTAAATTTGCGATCTATCCTTGAGAAGGATAAACTGAATGGGTCTAACTTCCTTGACTGGTTTAGAAACCTAAGAATTGTTCTCAAGACTGACAATAAACCCTGTGTCATAGAAGTGGCTTACCCAGAGGAACCAGAACAGGGAGCCACAAGCGCTGTCCGGGACGCATATGCTAAATATGTCAAAGATGACACAGAGGTAGCTTGTCTCATGCTAGCGACCATGACCTCCGAGCTTCAGAAGCAACTGGAGGACATGGCTGTTCACGATATCGTAATGTTGGGAAACCCGTAGCCATGTACGTTACATGCGTAGCGGAACCTACGGGTTAAACCCTCCCTAGGATCATTGTAAAGGAAATAAAGGTACGAGATTAACTATTAAAATTTATACCTTGGATCTTCCTGATCCACGAGATAAAGAACAGATGTAGGTCTGAACTTTTCTAATTTGCAACCGTTTCCTTCCTGAAGCTCGATCCGCGAACCTCCTTGCTTCTCCTAGGGATGATGATCGATCGCTCGCAAGTTCTAAAGATAGAGAGCCTCTACTCGTATCCACACGAACTTCAGACATACGGAATAACCGGACTCGGCTAGACGAGTCCGGAAATACTTTCCGAATACTCTGAAAAACTTTCTCTCTCTTTTCTGTGTAATAGACGGCCTCTAAGGCTTCTGAATTGTGTGTAGAATGGAGAGACTCTACCCTTCTATTTATACTAGAGAGAGAGGCGAACGATTGCTCAGTTACCATAACTAAAACCCTAATCTGCGCCTATTCCGTTGCCAACGGAATATATATTTCCATAACTAAATACTTGGCAACTAAGGTTATTACAGTTTTCATATCTATTCCGTTGGGAACGGAACTATTCCGTTGCCAACGGAATATGTATTTTCATAACGGAATACTTGGCAACTAAGGTAATTACAGTTTCCATATCTAGTCCGTTGGGAACGGAACTATTCCGTTGCCAACGGAATATGGTAATATTTTTTTGAATCAATTATCCAATAATTGATTATTTCGTTCACCAATTTATACATCATATGTATAACTATTTTGAGGTATATTCATCCCGTACGAATGGAGTTCATTGTGTGACCGTGTAGGTTCCATTTAATGCTGGCAACGATCTTCTAAAGATCGTAAGTCATGAGTAACCTCTAGACTGATGTCATGACTACCCATGTTAAATGAAATGATCAACAATCATAAACCTATCTGAATACACGTTTGCCTATTCCTTTTGTTCTACGATATATGTCTTGATCACAAGGCATAGAAGTATGTCATCCTTTAGTTTGATCAAAGTCTCTTTCCTGATAGAGAATTAGACTGAGTAAATACAAAATAATATTAACAACACATGTTAATCCATTTTGAGCATGACCATGCATTTCCTTCAGTCCTAGTCCAGAGATATCTCCCTCTTAACGAGAGGAACAAATCCCGTCTTGGTTACTCACATTCCTCATCATGATTCAGTGCATACCTAATGATGACCCTAATGATCATCCCGTTACGGATGACGTAAGATCATATTAAAGTTTGCAGTTCCTCATACAGGAATCCATGATGACCTCAGGTCGTAGGAACAACCACACTATTCATATGAGAATCACTAATGACATATGCCATGCATATTCTGATAGTGTGGTCAGTCCAGTACGTGTTCTCTAACACATGCCTATATTCCAGACTTGACATCCCTATGTCCATGATCAGCAGAACATGATCATCTAGCCTGCGAATATACTAGTGTGGATATGTAGCTTCTTACCTGAAGTATATTTATCTCTATAAACATCCTACATATCACTAGGGACAATTTAGAATGTCATTCGTTGCTTCACAGTTCTACTATCAGAATCAGGTATTCTGATGACGTGAACCCGAAGTGTCATTCTTGGTTGATATAAGATTTACATTCACAATCCATACACACAGATATATAAGAAACAACCTTTATTGAATTAATAATAATGTCTTAATACATAATCCATTTCCTAGCACAAATACATTTGGCCTAGGGCACTAATCCTACACGTAACTCTCAAGGAAATGTTCCAAGAGCAGGCTAGAGTTGAGCGCTACAAAGCAACCATCTCTCTAACTGCAGATGGCTGGAGATTCATCTGTGAGTGCGCATGTACTCAAGATGAAAAATTATCTTGATCAATTAGAGAGGCTTGGTTGAGCTATGCCCAGAGAATTGGTTGTTGACATAATTCTCGGGTCGTTGCCTCCTAATTTTAAGCAATTCATCATGAACTATAATATGCATCAGATGGAGAAATCCATCACTGAGTTGCATGGAATGCTTAAGAACGTACAGGAGGACATGAAGACAAACGTTGTCAAGGACATCCTAATGGTTCACAAGAAGAAGGGTAAGAAGACCGAGAACAAGAGCAAGGGTAAAGACAAGGTGTTGCCTAAACGTAAGAACACGAAAGACAAGGATGGAGTTCGCTTCCATTGCAACGAGGTTGGCCATTGGAAGAGAAACTACAAACTCTATCAGGCTGAAATCAAGAAGGGTAGTGTGACAATTGCTTCAGGTATTTCTGTTATTGAATCTAATTCACTTACTCCTAAATCTTGGATATTGGATACCGGATGTGGTACTCACATTTGTAATGATGTGCAGAGACTTCAAAGGAGTAGAAGATTAGCTAAGGGCGAAGTCGAGCTGCGTGTGGAAAATGGAGCAAGAGTTACTGCATTAGCCATAGGAACTTATTTATTGACTTTGCCTAGTGGACTTGGATTAGTACTTAATAATTGTTATTTTGTACCTGCAATGAGCAGAAATTTTATTTCTATTTCTAGAAGAGCTTTGGATGGTTATAAATTTTTATTGAGAATAATTGACTTTGCCTAGTGGACTTGTATTAGTACGTAATAATTGTTATTTTGTATCTGCTATGAGCTGAAATATTATTTCTATTTCTAGTCTAGCTTTGGATGGTTATAAATTTGTTATTGAGAATAATAATTGTTCTATCTTAAAGGATAATCTTTTCTATGGAAATGTTCTATTAGAAAGAGGTCGTTACATGCTAGATCTTAAGAAAGAGAATTACAAGTCCATATATAACATTAATACTAAAGGATTTAAACCAAATGACTGAAATCCGACATATCTCTGGCATTGTCGCTTAGGCTATATAAATGATAAACGCATTTCTAAACTCCACTCTCATGGACTTTTAGACTCATTTGATTTGGAATCATTTGTGACGTGCGAGTCTTGTTTACTTGGCAAGATGACTAAGAAACCCTTCACAAAAGTTGGTCAAAGGGTCAATGTCTTATTCGGACTCATACATATTGATGTATGTGAACCAATGAGTACGCCGGCTAGAGGTGGATATCGGTACTTCATAACTTTTACGGACGATTTTAGTAGATATGATTATGTCTACCTAATGAAGCATAAGTCTGAATCATTTGAAGTGTTCAAAGAATTTAAGAATGAAGTACAAAATCAACTTGGCAAGAAGGTTAAACCACTTCGATCTGATCGAGGAGGCGAATATCTGAGTCAAGAATTTGTAGATCATCTCAGAGAATGTGGAATAGTTTCATAGCTGACTCCTCCAGGAACTCCTCAATGGAATGGAGTGTGTGAGAGGAGGAATCGAACCTTATTGGATATGGTTCAATGGATGATCAGTCAAACGAATCTTTCAATGTCTTTTCGAGGTTTTGGTCTTGAGACTGCCGCATTCATACTGAACAGGATTCCATCCAAAGTGGTTCAAAAGACGCCATATGAGATGTGGACGGGAAAAAGCCCCAAGTTGTCTTTTCTTAAAATTTGTGAGACTTATGTCAAACGTCAGTTTCTCTATAAACTCGGACCCAAATCTGATAAGTGCCTGTTTGTGGGATATCCTAAGGAAAAGAAAGGATATTACTTTTACCACCCATCGGAAAAGAAAGTGTTTGTTGCTCACAATGGAGCCATCTTGAAAAGAGAGTTTGTCTCTATGAGAAGCAGTGAGAGCAAAGTACAACTCGAAAAAATTAGAGATCCACCTATAGTGGCAGAACCTATGATGGAAGAACAAACAATCTCTCAAGGAGTTGGTGAGCTTGAAACACGACAGACTCAATGTAGATCTAGTAGGATTCGTCACGAGCCCGAGAGATACAGATTTCTCATGTTTAATGATGATGATGTAACGTTCATAGATGATGAACCCACGTCCTACCAAGATGCTATGAAGAGTCCTGACTCAAATGGTTAAAGGCCATGAGAACCGAGATGCAATCCATGCAAGACAATCAAGTTTGGAATTTGATTGATCCATCCGAAGGCTTGAAGACCGACGTGGATGGAAAGGTACAAACCTACAAAGCAAGGCTTATAGCGAAAGGTTTCAATCAAGTTCAGGTATTGACTATGACGAAACTTTCTCACATGTAGCCATGCTGAAGTCTATCAGAATTCTATTAGTCATAGCTGCATATTATGACTATGAAATATGGCAAATGGATGCCAAAAAAGCTTTTCTAAATGGAAATCTAACCGAGGACGTGCATATGAAGCAACCCGAGGGTTTTGTCGATCCTAAGAATTCTGTTAAGGTTTGCAAGCTTCAGAAATCCATCTATGGATTGAAGCAGGCATCTTAAAGCTGGAACCTTCATTTTGATGAAGTTATCAAAAGTTTTGGTTTTACCAAAAGTGAATGTGAGCCTTGTGTTTACATGAAGTTCAGTGGGAGCACGGTAGTATTCTTTGTGCTTTATGTAGATGACATATTACTCATGGGAAATGACATCTCGACATTATTGAATGTTAAGAAATGGTTGGGAGATAATGTCTCGATGAAAGACCTAGGAGAAACCTCCTACGTGCTAGGAATCAGGATCTATAGAGATAGATCTAGAAGGCTTATAGGTCTGAGTCAAAGTACATACATAGACAAGGCCATGAAACGGTTCAGAATGCAAGAATCCAAGAAATGATTTTTGCCCTAGTCACATGGCGTTTCTCTCAGTAAGACACAGTGTCCTACAAGTGAGCAGGAATGAAGACGCATGAATAAGATCCCATATGCTTCGGCTATAGGATCTGTCATGTATGCCATGATATGTACTAGACCATATATGTCATACTCATTGAGCTCAACAAGCAGGTTTCAGTCTAATCCAGGTGAAAGTCGGATAGCTGTTAAAAGAATCCTTAAGTACTTACGAAGATCTAAGGACTTGTTCCTAGTCTATGGAGGTATGGAAAGCGAGCTCGTTGTAAACGGTTACACCGATGCAAGCTTCCAGACAGACTCAGACGACTTTAGATCGCAATCAGGTTATTTATTTTGCCTAAATGGAGATGTAGTGACATGGAAGAGTCTCAAGCAATGTACTGTAGCAGATTCTTCAACGGAAGCAGAGTATATAGCCACTGAAGAAGCGGCTAAAGAAGTTGTTTGGCTAAAGAACTTTTTGGAGGAGCTAAGAGTAGTTCTGTGCATCTGGGAACCAGTGGATCTATATTGTGACAATAATGGAGTGATCGCACAAGCAAACGAACCGAGATCTCACCAAAGGTCCAAGCACATGCTGCGATGCTTCCATCTAATCAAGGAGATCATACGAAGGGGTGATGTTAAAATGTGTAGAGAGCCATCGGATGACATTGTCGCCGATCCATTAACAAAATCACTCCCGCAAGCGAAGCATGAGGGCCATGTTAGGTCTATGGGCATAAAATGCTTAGAGTTAGCCTAGTACAAGTGGGAGACTTTAAGGTTAGTGCCCTAGGTCAAATGTATTTGTTCTAGGAAATGGATTATGTATTAAGACATTATTATTTATTCAATAAAAGTTGTTTCTTATATATCTGTGTGTATGGGTTGTGAACGTACATGTACATATCTTATATCAACCATGAATGACACTTTGGATTCACGTCATTAGAATACGAGATTCTGATAATAGAACTGTGAACCAACGAATGACATTCTAAACTGTCCCTAGTGATGTGTAGGATGTTTATAGAGATAAACATACTTCAGGTAAGAAGCTACATCTTCTGCTGATCATGGACATAGGGATGTCAAGTCTAGAATATAGGTACGTGTAAGAGAACACATACTGGACGGACCACACTATGAGAAGGGCAGTCTCTCTCTCTAGTATAAATAGAAGGGCAGTCTCTCTCTATTACACATATAATTCAGAAGCCTTAGAGGCTGTCACAATACAGAAGAGAGAGAGATTTCTATGTGGTAATTTTGGAAAGTATTTCCGGACTAGTCTAGCCGAGTCCGGTTATTCCGTTTGTCTAAAGTTCGCGTGGATACGAGTAGAGGTTCTCTAACTTGAGAACTTGCGAGCAATCGATCTTCATCACTAGGAGAAGCAAGGAGGTTCGCGAAGTCGAGCTTCAGGGATGAGAAGGTTGCAAGTCAGAAAAGTTCAGACCTACATCTGTTATTCGTCTCGTGGATCAGGAATATCCGAGGTATAAATTTTAATAGTTAATCTCGTACTTTTATTCCCTTAACGATGATCCTACGGCGGGATGAATCCATGCTGCGCATGTAACGTATATGGCTATGGATTCCCCAACACACGCTTCACGTACACCATATTTTTCATACTCAAATATTTTAAACTCTTAAAATTCACTTGACCGAGCTTCTTATGTCATAGCCATGACATATCTTCAACACCAGACTTTAACGCTGCGTGTATGGAAATATTTAGAATAAGGGGGAAATTGCGACTTATCTTCATATTAATATTCGCAATTAATTTACTTCCATTTTTAGGCTTGTCGGAAATTTTGCAGTACTCACCATCAAAATGTACCGTATAAACATGCTCAATCAGTTACTCAACCCTCAAGAAATCTTGCGCCAACTCCGGAAGAAACAACACATCACACACCAACAAACGATCCCTTTTTGTTTCAATAGCGATAGAACCTTTCCCTTCGATTGAACAACCGCATCATTACCCATTGTTATTTGAGTCGTGACGGTCATATCAAGTTCGCTAAAGACCGATTTGTTTCTGGTTATATGGTTGCTACATCCACTATCAACGTATCATACTTCGTCTTTTCACTCTTGGGCCACATGACATGCATAAGAGCTATGTTCCGCACCATTTTCCTCATCTGTGTAATTAGTTTGCTCATTTTTTTATATTGGCAATCTTTTTGAAGATGACTGAATTTCTTGCACTTATAGCATTGGGATTTTTCTTTAAACCAACAATCATTTTCTAAAATTCTCCGTTAACTGTATTTTGGTTCGATGGTTCGGTTACGATGATTTTCAATTGAAAAGCGCTCTCAAAAGGTTGCTCTATATCCCTATTTATCCTTTGATCATAACTTTTTAATGAACCCATTATGTCATATAGCTTAAGGGTTGAGAGACTTTTTTGTTTCTTCAATTATCGAGACCATGTTATTATATTTTGGCGATAGGCGAATGAGAATTTTTTCACAAACCGACTTATCGGTAAAATTCTCACATAAACTTCTTATTTTATTACCAACTTCATAATATTAGAGAAGAAATCATCAAGTGTATCATTCTCCTTCATCTTCAAATTTTGAAGATCTCTTTTGACGGTCAAGAGTTTAATCGTTTCCACATTTTTATTTTTTTGAAATCCCTTTTGTAAGATTTTCCATACTTCTTTCGTACTTTTCATCTCGATTATTCTCGAAAATAATTTTTCTGAAATCGCTTGTTGTAATAAGAACAAAGTATTTGCATTTTTCTTTTTCTTGTCCTTCATCTCTTGTTTCTTCTCTTCTATCTCTTTTCCTTTTTCCGACGACCGCATTTACAAACCTTTATTCTACTAATTTCTATAAATCTTGAGAAATAAGAAGTGTTTTCATCTTAGTACTCCAATACTCATTATCTCCATCGAAAATTAGTTGTGGAGAGTAGTGCCCGCCCCTGTATTTGGGTTGCCCTAACCCAAATTGTTACCGGTCCCGAAATATACCCTTCATAATTTATTTGTTGCGGCCCTCTGTAATATTTCTTATCATGTCTTCATTACTTTCTTTAATTATTATATTAGCATTCTCATTCATAGATAGGTCATTAACAGTAGTACTGACTCATTCCTTAATTATTAACTTGACTCGAGCAATTTTCTTTTTATTTCATTGCATCATAGAGACCAAACCATCAGCAACTTTTACAATTCACATTTTCTTTTCTTCATGTTTTTCCATGAGATCTGAAATTTTGTTTGCAACAGCTTTTCATTTCTCATGCAATATTCTTTTCTTGGGAAAATTATCAAACATCTTGTGCAAAACAAATATGAGAACTAGTTGTAGATAAAAAAAAGAGAACTAAACTAAAAAATTGAAGTACTAAAATTAGAAGAAACAAATAGAAAATAGAAAAATAAAACACTTAAAACTACAAAAGATTATAGATTTATTTGTCTTCATTTTTTTTCCTTGGTTTCGTGCAAATCAGGCGTAATACCATCGAAAAAAAAGCAAAGCTAAAGAGTTCTTCATTCTTCTCCAGTGTTAACTTTATTGTCTTCTCCAGTCCTCATCGTCATAAGAAAAAGATTAAGTGGGGCAGATCAAAACATCTCTCCAGTAAGGCAAGAAACTGAGGTAGCTTAGATTTGGCACATCGCGTTAAAGAGAATGCAGCTTTTTACTTTTAGCAGGCCACACTTTTTTTAAAATACTAAACATATAAAGTCTATACAATATTAAACATATTATGATTGCCTTGCCGAATGGATTGCCCTAGCCTACATGCCTGCTGGGCTCGGCTTTGGGCCGGTTCTGGTGGAGAGTTTGAAATCCCAAATACACTGGTATGGATTTTCATTGTGATCTCCTTTTTCAACTTCTACTAAACTCAAAATACACAGTGGCTTTGATACCAATTTATTGAAATTTGGATCGTTTCTTTGATTGATTAGAGAGATTAGAGAGTATAAGTATAGGAGATTTATATCAAAGAACAAAAGCTTTGATTTGCTTTTGGCATGAAAGTATAAGAGAGAGAGAAAGAAGAAGCACAAAAAGACAAAATCAATTTCCTTTTAGTTGAGAGTATTATTTCCTCTCTTGCTTTTTTTTCTTTTATTATTTCATTACAATTGAAATGGGAGAGTGAGGGGTTGGATTGATTTTTCAACTTGAGCCCTCTATTTATACTCTATTTGCACATTTTCAAACTTACCCTACAATTACATTCTTCCAAAAACTCATATGGATATACATTCTTTCACTCACGTCCTTTAAATATTAGGTTGTATCCATACACACTAATAAAATTACTTATGTCCTATGAGTGATGAGTATTATTATTATAATTTAACCCACTAATTAGTTTAACCTAATATTAATTAAATAAATATGAAGCAAAAGTATTAATTCAATTAAATTTCAAGAAAATAAATGCAAATAAATCGTGAATTTTCAAACAAAGAAATCAAGTATCAATTACTTAACTTGCTATGCAAAATACAACATCTAAGGATAGTTTATTAAAATTTCAAACATCACATAAACATATTACTTAACTAACTAATAATGAACTATCATGAGAAAGAAAAAATTAAAACATCTAAAAAATTTAAAGACAATATATAATTTAAGTTTCAGTTAATAAAAAAATTGAAGAGTGCAACCATGGACTGAAACTTTCTCTAAATACAGCTTTTGTGGAAGAAGGCAAAATTTAGAACAAAATACCCTTATTTTTTTCACCTTAAGATGATATGGCAATAACAATTAATGTTATGTTTCTCTCTCTCTCTCATTTCTTTCTAAATATTTTTTGTAGAAAAATAAGTATGAAAAATCATTGATTCTCAATAATAATTTCATTAAATAATAGATTTAAAATGTGAAAATAATTGTGCTCATTTTTCTCTCTCTAAAGATATTCATCTTTTCTATCTTTCTTTCGTTATTTATTTTTTTCCATCTGTCATGTCATACATAAAGAATTTAGGAAACCAAATAAATTATTTTCTATTTTACTTAATTACAACACTTTTTTTTATTGTGGATAGATATTTTTAAGGCAAAAATACTACTCTCGTATCACCGTTTGACACACTAAAAAAACTCCAAATGCTCACTCTTTTGGCAAGCTATCATAAGCCAACGGCTGTTAATGCAAAATAATGTGACGTGGCAAATAGGGGACGGCAAGAAATTCCCGCGGTTGGCGAACCGTGGTATCCAAATTGGAAGAATGAAAAGCCGATCAATAAAAACCAAAGAAACTTGAAGGTATGTGACCTTAAACAAGAAAATGATTGGAACATTAACACGCTTATAACCAATTTTTGATTCCAAAACACTATACAAATCATATCCAACCCGATATTAACCTCTACAAGAGACAAACCTGATCGACTTATTTGGAAAATGGCTGATTCACAGTCAAAGATGCATGCACGCAACTCCACGAAATGGACCCAGACAAAGAGCCTGATGATGATAACCGAATATGGAAATCCATTTGGTCAAATGCTTACACCTCGCTTAGAATAAAAACTTTTATTTGGCGTTAGGTTCAAAATGGCTTGCCAACTCTCCAAAATCTACATAGAAGAATAGCCGAAATTATCCTAATCTGCACCAAATGTTGAGAGAAAGAAGAAAGCCTTGGCCACTTTTTCTTTAAATGCACTACCTCTAAGATTACGTGGTTTATTTCTCCGCTAGAAATTCGAGTGGAAAATCTTGAATATACTCGAAATATTAATCTTCTCCTAAACCAAATAGATTGCCGTGATTATGCTCTTGTACAACAATTATTATGGTTCATTTGGAAAGGACGGTGTGAATGGTCAATGCAAGGGACATGCTTTCAATCCGAGAGATGTGTTGACAAGCGGTACGAGGTTTGAATGAACTCATGATGAATGAAGTGGATGGCAGAAAACTCTCTGATGGCATAACCGGCGCCCAGAAATGTGAGATTGTAGAAATTGAATCCAAAAAGATAATTTACAAGGTTGATGGGTCGTGGAAAGATTGAAATGGAGGAGCTGGCTATATAATCAAAAAAGGGGAGGCTCTAATTGATATGGTACATGGTACGGGCAATGCGAGAGCCAATGGTGGTAGAAGCAATGGCACTGACCAGAGGAGTAGATACAGTAATAGAGTTGCGGATAACCGAGTGCCTATTCCCCTCCGACAACAAAACCCTAGTGATGAACGTATCCGGGGTCGACAATTTCTCAAACATCGATTGGAGAGCATACTACCAACTCATGAACATCCACAGGATCATTCGGGAAAGGAAAGATTTTGAGGTACTCTACACTCCTAGAAAACAACTAAGTGAGGCGGACCATCTCGCAAAATGGGCTAAAGTAAATGAAGAAGCAATACAGGGACACTTACCCCTTGATTCTCTAGGAAGCTCCAAGCCTTCTCTTTTACTTTGTGCTAATCAAATTGACATCAACAACAAATGTAAATTACTTCTTTTTTTGCGTGTGTGTGATGTAAATTCTTATGAAGGATGTAAGCTCATAACTCAAATGAAAGAAATGCCCACGGGCTTAAAAGCAAAAAAAAAAAAAAAAAATTCAAACATGGTGTTAGGTTAATGGGGAGAATATTGATGTATAGTAAGAAAACTCATGAGAAAAATAATAACTAAAGAAGAAGAAAGTAATCGTATAATCAATTGAGAGACTACATTATAAGAATTGGATATTATTACAATAGCTTTAGGCCTCTTTATATAGTAGATAACCATGACTATTTACCAAAATAAATTTTTCAAATTAAAGATACAATTACCTAATATACAATGCAAGGATGGAAACAATCCACCCATTTCCATTGTCTAAATATTCCCGTAATATTTATTTCCATAGCATAATCCATATGCCAAATGTATTTGTGCTAGGAAATGGATTATGTATTAAGACATTATTATTTATTCAATAAAGGTTGTTTCTTATATATCTGTGTGTATGGGTTGTGAATGTGCATTTACATATCTTATATCAACCATGAATGACACTTCGGGTTCACGTCATCAGAATATGTGATTCTGATAGTAGAACTGTGAACCAACGAATACCATTCTAAATTGTCTCTAGTGATATGTAGGATGTTTATAGAGATAAATATACTTCTGGTAAGAAGCTACATATCCACACTAGTATATTCGTAGACTGGATGATCATATTCTGCTAACCATGGATATAGGGATGTCAAGTCTGGAATATAGGTAAGTGTTAGAGAACACGTGCTGGGCTGACCACACTATGAGAATATGAATGGTATATGTCATTAGTGATTCTCATATGAATAGTGTGTTTGTTCCTACGACCTGAGGTCACCATGGATTTTTGTATGTAGAATTGCATACTTTAATATGATTCTATGTCATCCATAATGGGATGATCATTAGGATCATCATTAGGTATGCACTGAATCATGACGAGGAATGTGAGTGACCAAGATGGGATTTTTTCCTCTCGTCAAGAGGGAGATATCTATGGGCCCCCTGATGAACTAGGACTGAAGGAAATGCATGGTCATGCTCAAAATGGATTAACATGTGTTGTTAATATTATTTTGTATTTACTCAGTCTAATTCTCTATCAGGAAAGAGACTTTGATCAAACTAAAGGATGACATACTTCTATGCCTTGTGATCAAGACATATATCGTAGAACAAAAGGAATAGGCAAACGTGTATTCAGATAGGTTTATGATTGTTGATCATTTCATTTAACATGGGTAGTCATGACATCAGTCTAGAGGTTACTCATGACTTACGATCTTTAGAAGATTGTTGCCAGCGTTGGTGAACGAAATAATCAACTATTGGATTGTTGATTATGCAAAACAATGCTATTCCATTGTCAACGGAATAGATATGGAAACTGTAATGACCTTGACTGCCAAGTTTTAGGAAATACCTATTCCGTTGCCAATGGAATAGGCGCAGTTTAGGTTTTTTAGTTAAGGTAACTAAGCAATCGTTCACCTCTCTGTCTAATATAAATAGAAGGGCAGTCCCTCTCTATTATAGACACAATTCTCAAGCCTTAGAGGTCGTCTAATATAGAAATAGAGAGAGAGAGTTTACAGGTAATTTCGGAAAGTATTTTCGGACTCGTCTAGCCGAGTTCGGTAATTCCGTGTGTCCGAAGTTCGCGTGGATACGAGTAGAGATCTGCTACTTTGGAGATAAGCGAGCGATCAAGTTCTTCATCCTAGGAAGAGCAACGAGGTTCGTGGAGTGGAGCTTCAGGAAGGAGAAGGTTGCAAGTCAGAATAGTTCAGGCCTACATCCATTCTTCATCTCACGGATCAGGAAGATCCGAGTTATAAATTTTATTAGCTAATATCGTACTTTTATTCCCTTAACGATGATCCTAGGGCGGGTTGAATCAATAGGTCCGCTGCGCATGTAACATATATGGCTATGGATTCCCCAACACCCTCGTGCTGAAAACTGACACCCCACATCCAATCGTAAACCCTGACCTTCTAACTGAGGTAGAGAAGGCGAGGACAACCGAGCATAAAACTGCGCCAACTTCTCGATACAACTTTCCGGTACTCTGGACTTCCTGAAAAATATAATGCACCGGTCATTCCATCCTTCATCAATTCAAGAGTCCCTCTAGATATCTTGATGGACTCCACCTTCACTCTGAAACTTGCAACCGATAACTTCGAGAATGCTTAACGAGATCAAATGGACAACTCCGTCCTGCATCTTGATCCCAACCGTGTCAACACCTGCAACGCCTAACGAGATCAAATGGACAACCTGATCCCGCATCTTTATCCCAACCGTGTCAACACTGGCAACGCAACAGAGATGATCGTCTCACAAAAGAACATCTTCACTAGACGTCTGGCATGTGGTGAACCACTCTCGATTCGGGGTATTCTGATTTGAATTTCCTGAACCTATATCCCAATTCTTCTCCATTCTCTCATTCCCATTCGCCACAGCAAGCACCTCAACCTTACCAGATTCAACTACGTTATCTTTTTCCGAGAACACCCTTATCCGCCTTCTGTTTCTTTTGGAGCTCGTAACAGTCGGCCTTAATGTGCCTCATCTCCTTGCAATAGTTGCACATCAGATTCTTGTACTTAAGTTGTGAATGAGTCTTCTCTGAACTTGAATTTCTCTCCCTACGTCTCCTCCTGTCTACAAACAACTGAACCTCTTGATGACTACTCACAACCATGAACAAGTCATAGTCGATCCCAGACTTGACTAGTAAGTTACTCTTGACACCCTTCGCGGTAAGTGATTACCACGTATGAAGCATAAACAGCGTGCACAACAACACCATGGCTTTATCCTCTCCGTCCATCTTATTACCAATTGTCTCTATATCATTAAAGAAACTGATATTTCCCAAAATATGGATCGTAATGAACATACCTTCTGCCATCTTCAAAGGGTGGAATCGCTGCTTCAAACATAACCTGTTGATAACTAATTTCTCCATTTAGATGCCTTCTAATTTCTTCCATGCACCAACTGATGTAGCATCCATGAAAATTTCTTCAAGAGTCAAGTTGCTTAAATAAAACTAAATTGTCGAAAGGGCTCTATCATCCATCATCTCCTTCATCCGCACTTGCCAAAGTACGATACTCGTCGTGCAATTATACTTCTCAATATTAAATTTTGTCGACATAACCGCACTTAAAATCATGATGATCCAAGACGGTATACTTGACTTGCGGAAGCAAAAGGATTATCATAATCTAGCTCTGGTACCAATTTGTTAGGGTAATGGGGAGAATATTGATGTATAGTAAGAGAACTCATGAGATAAATAATTAGAGAAGAAGAGAGAAATCGTATAATCAATTAAGAGACTACATTGTAAGAATTGAGATACAATTACAATAGATTTAGGCCTTTTTATATAGTAGATAACCATGACTAATTACCAAAATAAATTTCCTAAATTAAAGATACAATTAGTTAATATATAATGCAAGGATGGAAACAATCCAGCCCTTTCCACTGTCTAAATATTCTCATAATATTTATTTCAATAGCATAATCATTCCCTAAATAATATTACTCCAAAAGGAAACATATTATGGTGAAATATAGAGGCATACATAACACATGGGATATAAGCATGTCCGGGAAATAGATATCTTCTCATATTGGCATTCAAATCAAGCATATCCATCAAGTTTTTAGTGTAAATATACTATTTTCACTTTAAATACCAAGTCTTTTCTTGTTAATATATCTTTTTCAATGTTAATATATGAAGTCGTTAAAGTTAATATAATATTTTCCATATCAAAATATTATTTCAGTGCTAGTATACTATTTTAGTGAATTGAATGTAAAATGTTCAATGTTAATATATCATATTAACATCAACATTGTTTTCAGTGTCAATATATTATTTTCAGTTTAGATATAAACTTTTAAATGCCGTTTTCGTTGCTAATATGTCATTTTTAGCATCAACAGTAAAATATGAAATTTTTTGTGTTAACATATCATTTTGAATGTGAGAGAGGAGGGATTGCAGAAAGACTGTCATTCCCCCTATTTGTAGGAAGAAATTTATATTCAAAGCATTGAATGAAATTTATGGTTAAAGATTTAGTCAATAATAATAATTAATGACAAAATTGAATTAAATGAATATGTGATAATATTTAGTGCTTATTTTTACCAATTAATGGAGTCAGAACTTTTTTCTATGAACAAATAATTTTTGGAATTTTGAATTTTTGTTACTTTCACGTGAGTTCAGAATATAAATCATTTGTCAAAATTAATTGGTCACTACTTCTGGCTATTGGTCACTACTTCTGGCTGCTTTTGTAGCTTTGTAATTTCCATTTAACGTTTTTTGTATATACAAAATATGTTTTGATAGTTAGCTTTGTTTGGGTCATTTTTTGCCCAAAGAGAATTTCTTTTTTTCATACGAGGCAAAGTTCTCTCCATTTTTTGTTTTTACAATCACCTAAGAGATTCATGCGTCTTCAACCACGAATCCATACAAATTAAATGTTACCACGATATGATTATAAAAATGATATAGTGACACTGTACAAATATATTGACCCGTAATATTGGAAATAGTACATTAAAACTAAAAATAATATATTGGCACTAAAAACATTATATTGATATCCAAGAGTTTTAATTGGAATAATGTTTCGTCACTAAAAACAGTAACTTTTCATGAAAACTACTTTTTATAACAAAATTCAACCTTTTTTGGTTACATATTCAATAATTAAAATAAGTTTATACATGAAATAGTCTCGGCAAAAAATGTTTCGCTAACATCCTTTGCGGGGATAAATTCTAAAAAGTATTTATATACGAAAAAAATGTAATAAAATAGAACAATATGTCCCACAAGATATTTTTACGGAAAAATAAAAGCCATCTAATTTTATATCAAATTATGTTCAGCAAATATTTTAAAACATGTTACTAACAACCTCCACCCTTATCAAACCCCATAAGTCAAATGCAGGACCCAATAACTTGTTTGAGAAATTCACCCCTCTGCTCAAAACTTCCGTAAGACACGGTGAAGAATACGACTTAATACATGTTATCTTTTTATTGGAGGCCCAAGACCGAATTATCAAGATTTTAAACTAATTCGGGATGGATTGGAAATAATTCAAATTCAATCAACAATAAAAAAAAACTTTGAGTCAAGTGATAAAGACAATAAATAATTATATGATATGATCAATTTTTTTGACAGGTATCGTGATCAAACGACCGTAACTTAAAAAGGGTGCATCCTGACGAGTTTTTAAAATGCACAAGGTGCAAGAAAGAAAGGAGATTTCATGCCAGATAAGAACAAGAATACAGACTGTTTCATGAAGCTGAGGCTGTTATTAATTGGCAACGCAATTTCTATCCGCATTACAAGTAAACCTCTTAAATTACTTCTATTTACATTATGATCATATTGTTGTCTTGCTATATTTTTGTATTTTGTAAACATAATTAGCAGCTTTAAGTTTTAATTTACTAGACCGAAAACTGCTGAATTTAGAGAATTTCAGGAAATTAAATTGCACTAAATTTTCTCTTTATCTAGTCTACTGAGGAACATCTAGTATTGTTCATCAAAATAAAAGAAATTTAAATAAAGAAGTAAAATATTTTATCATAATAAAAAATATATATTCCAAAAAATAAATTATTATTATTATTACCGTTATTACTTTTATATTTTTATTAATATTATTATTATTTTAAATTCAGTATTACTTGTGATGATGAAGAAGAGAGAATGTAAGAAGCGCCCAGGAGATGCCCGGTCAAAGACAAGTTCATTGGGTGTGTGAAATTTGTCTGCTTCGGTTTGTGAGATTTGCCGTTTTTATGACTACAGATGCCACATCTCTCTCATTGTCACGGAAAATACCGACAGTTCAACCATGAATTTATTGTCTTTATAACTTTCTGACTAAAATGAACCAAATATTTTGCTATAACACTCAGAAATGGAAGGTGCCGTGGTCTCTTGTGTACACAAGAAAATAAGGTGAAAATTGAAGTAAAAGGATTAATTTGTATTGGGATCTTGGATCTAGGATGTGTTGATGGTAATTGTTAATTTAGACGGTTAAATTAGCTCTTTTGTGTTTTCTATTGCCACTTAGCTTAATATTTGTTTTGATACTTTAAAAACCTGGTCTAACAATCAGACATGATGCAAACAAGTACTCCATATCCATAGATAATTTACTTACGTTTTACAGCAATACAACCATAAAATTTACAATTTGTATACTTCTTACAAAAAACATTGAACTTATTTACATTATGCATAACACTGAATTTTCAATCACGACCTGAAAAGTTACAAATACCATTATTATATACTTTATAAAGCATATTAAGAAAGAATGCATATTAATCATAGTACCAATCAATCAATATGATCTAAAATGAACACTGCCTCTTTCATCGAAGACCTCTACCGTGTAATTTCCCGCTAATTCCAAAAACAAACTCACCTCTCTCTCTTCTCTCTTCTCTCTCCTCTTTAATCTCCATCCGATGGCCTAAAATCTTCCTCTCTCTCCTCTCCTGGATTCGTCGTCTCGCCCACTTGACCAAACTCACTTCTTCATTTCTTGTTCTTTGATTGGCCAACTAGGTTACCTTCTAGAAGATAGTTCCAGCATTAATGCTCTTGTAGGATAATTGGAATGTATGGATATAGAAAAAGAGAAATTGTGAGAGAAATGATTAGGGAAGAGGAAAAAAAATAAGTTTCATGTGTTTTTCTCGGTTATTCCACTACCTATAAAGACTATCCATGCCTTCATTTGCCCACGAACCATGATATTTCCATTCGCATTTGTCAAACCGACTTCATCCATCAATTCAGACACGTCCTCTCTTAACAAACCAGTTAGGGTAATAGGGAGAATATGGATGTAGAGAAAGAGAACTCGTGAGAGAAATAAATAGAGAAGAAGAGAAAATTCGTATAATCAATTGAGAAACTACATTATAAGAATTGGGATATTATTACAATAGTTTTAGGACTCTTTGTATAGTAGAGAGTCATGACTAATTATCAAAATAAGTTACCTAAATTAAAGATACAATTACCTAATATACAATGCAAGGATAGAAACAATCCACCAACTTCCATTGTCTAAATATTCTCTAAATATCTATTTCTATAGTCTATTCATTTCCTAAACAACAATACCAAAAAATAAAAATAGATTATTGAGAGATTTAGAATCATACATAACAATCTCCACCTTGATTCAAAATCTCACCCTTGATACACAGTAATAATAACGACATATACAAATCGAGCTCCTCCTCAATAGTAGTTATCCACTTTACTACTTCACATGAGGCTACGCCCTCCTTGCAAATCGAGAACTCATCAAACTATGATTCATTGGCCATTCCCAAACAAAACACAAAATTGGAGTATCCATAGCTCATAGGAGATCCAACACAATCCCTTACCAAAGCACCATCCCCACTCGCCTTAACCGATGCATCATCGTCAAAATGAGGGTCATCATAATACTCCAAGTTACGTCGAGTAACTTCACCTTGTTGATCGGGAACTGCAAACTCCACCTTCTTCATGACCGTCTCATCGTCCTTAAAAGTCGGATCACGCACTTGCTACCTTGCCCATAACATAACCAACTCAAAAGTTACATCTCTCAAAATCAGGAGTTTTAGAACTAAATACCGCAAACGATACACCTTTACACCTGAAGCATATCCAAGAAGAATACATTTCTTCTCCCCATACTCGAGTTTCCATTTAATGACTTGTGCATAAACGGAATATCCAAATACCTACAATGTCGAGTAATTCACATGTTTACCCAACCAAACATTTGTTGGTGCCTTGCACCAAATTGCTGTATTCAGAGAACGGTTGACTAATCACCAAGCCTTCTCGAGTAGTTTCCGATCAGCCATGCCGTTATATCGTTGAGAGCGAACAACCATGCAATACTGAACAATCCTAATAAAAGAATCACAAATTTGTCCCACAAATCCAAATAGATATTGTCTAAAATTTCCTTCATGCGATGAACGGTTGTACTAAAGCTGAGTCTCCTCCGTTTGCCACAGACATAATCTTCACAAAACTCATTATTTTCGGTATTCTGGCCACTCAGTAGATTCCTCGTGCTGAAAACTGTCACCCCATATCCAATCGTAAACCTTGACCTTCTAACCAAGGTAGAGAAGGCGATGACAACCGAGACTGAAACTGCTCCAACTTCCCGAAATAACTTTCCGGTACTCTGGACTTCCAGAAAATATAAGAGCCCCTCTAGATACCTTGAGGACTCCACCATCATATTGGAACATGCAACCGATATCTTCAAGAACGCCTAATGAGATCAAATGCACAACCTCGTCCTGCATCTTGATCCCAACCGTGCCAACATCGGCAACGCAACAGAGATGATCGTCTCCCAAAAGAACATCTTCACTAGACACCTCATATGTGGTGAACCACTCTTGATTCAAGGTCATCTGATTTGAATTACCCGAACCCATAATCCAATTCTTTTCCACTCTCTCATTCCCATTCGCCACAACAAGCACCTCAACCTTACCAAATTTAACTACGTTATCTTCTTCCGAGAAAACACCATTATCTGCCTTATGTTCCTTTTGGAGCTTGTAACAGTCGGCCTTAATGCACCTCATCTCCTTGCAATAGTTGCACGTCAGATTATTATTTGCAAATGAGTCTTTTCTGAACTTGAATTTCTCTCCCTACGTCTCCCCCTCTCCACAAACAACTCAACCTCTTGATGACTACTCTCAGTCATGGACAAGTCATAGTCGATCCCAGACTTGACTAGTAAGTTGCTCTTGACACCCTTAGCGGTAAGTGATTCTCTCATATGAAGCATAGACAGCGTGCACAACAACACCACGGCTTTATCCTCTCTGTCCATCTTATTATCAATGGTCTCCATATCATTAAAGAAACTGATAGATCCCAAAATATGGATTTTAATGGACATACCTTCTACCATCTTTAAAGAGTGGAATCGTTGTTAGGGTAATAGGGAGAATATGGATGTAGAGAAAGAGAACTCGTGAGAGAAATAAATAGAGAAGAAGAGAGAATTCGTATAATCAATTGAGAGACTACATTATAAGAATTGTGATACTATTACAATAGTTTTAGGCCTCTTTATATAGTAGAGAGTCATGACTAATTATGAAAAAAAAATTACTTAAATTAAAGATACAATTACCTAATATATAATGCAAGGATGGAAACAATCCACCACCTTCCATTGTCTAAATATTCTCTAAATATCTATTTCTATAGCCTATTCATTTCCTAAACAACAATATCAAAAAATGAAAATAGATTATTGAGAGATTTAGAGTCATACATAGTTTATTCTCCATTTGGCTCTTAAGAGTGTTTATCTCGCTCACAATTTGTTTAACTTGCATCTCGAGATTTTGTACTTGTCGACCTTGAGTGGCTTGACCTTGAGCAAGAGTGTTCATGTCATTCCTTACGGACCCTAATTCCGTTGAAAAACTCGAAAAGTTGGTCATCATCGTGGCCATCATTTTGTCAAAATTTTCCCACCGCTTTAAGCATTTTATTAAACTTTGCCTCAAAATTCGCCGTGATGCGAGACTCCATTGCTTTGAGATCCACCCAGGAGAGTGTCTGCGCTTAGCTGCGGGTTATATCAATATTTTCTTGCAATTAATGATCAAAGTCTTTGATAAAACGAAATCAAATTGAAATCTTATTGAAAGGTCATAATAAAAAGAAATATTAAACTAATAATATATTTACCGAAATATATATAACTTCGAGAGATACAAATGATATTATTGCATCACACTACATCACAGATACAATATGAAACTAAAAAGAATTCTGATACACAAATATGCTTTTGGTAATTTCTAAACAAATGTAGAAAAATGAAAAAAAAAAAAAATTACTACAACAATTATTTTTTTAAACTCATTCTTCATATAATAATAATTACAATGCAGGTATGAACATCTCTAATTAAAACACATAAAATGTAATCCATTGCTATTTGATTACATGCTCTGTTGCAACACTCTTCTCATAAATGAGTGCAACAAAACAAAAATTTGACATCTTCAAACAATTATCTACACCATGTGGCTTCATAATCAAATCTCTCCATCAAATGCCTCGATTTTAAGCACCAAAACTATAGGCACGAGTACAGACATCAAAACAAAATAAATTGCAAAAAAATAGTAAGGTAAAAAAAATAATTAATTAATAAAATGATTCCATGAAAAGAAAAAAAATGCCAAAAAATGGCAACCGAAGAAACTTGCTGGTTATCGCCATTACTTACTGTAATCATTGAGTTATGTTTTAATTGTCATGTTCACTTGCCCCAAGATTCTCTTGCGACCTAGGTTTCCTTCGGCCATGGTTTCGATGAGGATCCGCACTTCGGCAGGGGTTTTATCGTTGAAAGATCCACCGGCCGAACATTGGAGAAGGTGGGCTTCTAGTGTGTTCATTCCTTAGATAAATTGGTCGAGTAGGGAGATCTCGGTGAGGTTATGGTTAGGGCATGATGTGCACAATCTTACAAAGCACTCGTAGTATTCTTGAAGAGTTTCGTCGCTTCGTTGTTGAATGTTTGTAATCTCCTTGCGTATTTTAGCGGTAATCGTGCTCGGAAAGTACCGCTTAAGAAAAGTTTTGCCACATCGTCGAATGTCTCAAATAGTCCACCCTGTAAAAGATTAAGCCAATTCCTAGGAGCAGCTCCTAATGTATGAGGAAAAAGGATCAACTTTATGTTATCCAGATTGTCAGTTTTATCAAATAATACGGTGCATTTCATATGAAATTCATTCAAATGTGCATATGGATTGTCATTTTTATGCCCTTCAAAAGTTGGTAAAAAACTTAACATGGATGGACTTATCTTGAAATTTGGTACTCTAGGTATGACAATGTTTCCAGGATTTTCCTGAATTTTGTGTTCTAAAAATTCTCCTAGTATTATTTGTAGAGCCATTTGTACGTTTTTTATTGTTTCTTCAAGTTCTTTTTCAACTTCTTGATTCTTAAGATGAGATGATGATGGTGATGATGGTGAATTTAAAATAGAATTAGAATGAGAAATAGAAGGAGATGGAGAAACGGATCTTGGAGTTGAGGATGAAGATGGGATGACGAGAGGTTCATTTTGAGCTTCTTCTTGTGGCTTTTCCACTTGGTTTAGCTCTTCTTGTCGTACTCGAGGCCCTTGCGTTAAAGGAGAAGCCTATTCTTGTCACGTTCCTTTGCTTGACGAGGTTGCACCTTACTCGTTTTGCGCCTTGTTCCTCTTGACCTCTCTTAGATGCTTGTTGATGCCCTTCTTGTGAGGAGTGCATACTTCATCTTGCGATCTCGTCTTTCTCATAAACCTTCAAAAATTCAAGAGACAAAAACACTAGAGAAAATATGAGATGGGTTAGTTTAAACTTGATGCAAGCCGCCTCCCCGGCAACAGCGCTATTTGTAAATAGTGTAAAATCGTCATTTATATTTCACACAATTTAGCAAAACAATTTATATTTCCCTATTATTCAATTTACGAGTATGAGCGGTAAATGAGTTTAGAGGTCAAACACAAGGAGATGTGGCCTCAAGAATTAATTAATCTCAATGATTTATCTAGTGTAAATTCTTTTATTTCAAGGTTTATTAGGTAAATTTTCAAGTTCAATTTCAACAAATTTAGTTTTTGTTTCAAGAATTCAGCACGTCAAACTTTAGTGTTTTAATTCGTAACTAGACCAAATAAACTCCGAATCCAACACACAAGATACCGTTGGAAAGTAGAAAAAGAGATCTACGATGTAGTCCTTTACTGTTATTTTTATTTTATTCAAAAATTTTGAGATATTTGCAGATCAGTCCAGAACTTATTTCAGATTGAAAATCGGTTCAGCACCAAATTCAAAAAATTATAGAAAAATCACCAGAGCTTGAAAAATCGCAAGCAAGTGCATTCTAATTCACAAGTTTTCACTTTGAGAAGAAGAAGTGCACGAATTTTAAACAAACATCCCAATACATACACTTCAACAATAGAAAAAGCACAATAGATTAAATACAATGAAGTTACGCAAGGATACACAAAGAAGCAAAGAAAATTAGAGGAATGAAATGAAGAATCAAAATTACCCGAGCTGTCAACAGAGAAGAAATTCACAGTTTAACAGATAAATAAAGTGATGTTAGCTCTTAGAGTGCAATTGACTCCAGAACATAAGGATGCCTTGAAAGCACTGGCATAAGCACCTGCATCAAGAAAGAAAAAAAAGAAGAAATATTATTAAAATGAATCTAAAAAATATAAAAATAATCTCATGAAATGTTCGGAGATTGAATGCAAGTAAAAAGAAAATGGAAGTGAAAGAGTTTCTAAAGAATGAAAGGCCTTAAATTCTGTGCTTACAAGAGTCAAATCTGAAAAACTACTCGGCAAATTTACATAAAGAAATATTTGGAAATAACTTACAAGGAAATTTAACTCTAAATCCGCGAGGGATCTCATGAGGGGTGATACTTGCATGGAGCAACATTCTTTTTTGTCTACAAAATTCTTATGTTAAAAGATTTTCTATAACAGGAGATTAATTCCTTTGATCACGTATTCTGTCTCCTTTGTTATAAACATGATTGTTAAAATTCCGATTCAAGTCCTAAAATTTTACGATTCTATGATTTTGAGTGTAGAAAATGATTTGACTCTCACTTAGAATCTTATTTAGGTAGAATCCGATAGTATCTCGATTTAATATGTAGAATCTTACCTTCATTACGATTTTACGATTCTAAATGAGACTTGCAATTTATGATATAAGCTAGCCGTGAAAATATAAATACAGTGCAAAATAAATATTTTTAGCTTTAAAATAACTAATTCAGGATGTCATAGGCCGCATTTAACTATTAAAATAAAGAGAAATTCTATATTTCAAATGTATTGATTAAATGCTAACAGGGAGTCATTCTATCTTAGTCCCATGAGCAATAAAGTGTATTTATGGATTTAGGTTGCAAATCAAATTATGTACAATATCTTAGTCATCAACGTATAACATATAAAATATTTATTATTAATTTTGAATTTTAATATATTTGCTCTAACATTTTATACACTTAACGTGTATATATATAAAAGAAATGAACCAAATGTTGACTTTGGTATCAATTAATGAGCATAGAAAGACTTTACAATTGTTAGTGCAGTAAATAATTTTATTTTCTCACAAATATTTTTACTAATTTTTATTTCTCATAGAATCTTACGATTCGAAGTTCGATTTTACGATCCGATTCGATTCTACCTCTCTAAACGATTCAAGATAGAATTTCGATTCTGATTAAAGGAACTTCCCTTCTTCTAAACCATGCAATACCAACATATTATCTCCTCTTCTTCCTCAAAATTATATTTTTTTTTGCCAATTATACAATATTAGTCTTAGATGAAAATCAAGGTGCATGACTTCATTTCTCTTTGAAATAAATGACCGCTATACGACTATGCTACTGGAGCGGATATGGAAATTCCCCTTGGTGTAAATTCTTGGAGGCAGATAGACAACAATACATCAATTTGTTTTTAGTACAGTCGCGACTCGATCATACGGCTATATTTATGATTTATTAAAATACTTATTTTGGTTAATTTTTAGAAATATTACCAACATATTTCTCTTTTCTTCATTTTTATTCTTACTTTGTTTAAGGATATGATTAAACATCTTGTACAAACCCATTTCTTTTTCTTTTTGTTTTTCAGGCTACCCCACCTTGTATGATGATATTGAGGCATTCGACCTGACCTACGTAGCTAATTCACCTATTCCTTGCCAAACACCAAACATAATTTAAGGGATAAGGAGGTGTAAGAGCAAAAAGTGGGTATAAGATTATACCACCACTTTGTAGTTATAAGATTATCCCTCTTCTTCTCCCCAATATTTTTACAATAATGCCCTTTCTTTTTTATATATGTTTTATTAATTATTACTATCAAATAATTAAATAGTATTTTTAATTATTAATTAAGCATTATTATAATTAATTATAACCTAAATAAAAAAAATTATTTATTAATAAAATATTAAATAAATAATAAATATTAATAAATTAATCATGAATGTTAATAATATATAATTAATTGTAATAGTTTTAATATGTAAGTAAAAATATAATAATAATTAATATATAATAGTATAATTAATAATAATAAAATATAAATTAAAATGAAATAAAAACATTAAAAATTAAGATCAACACTTATCTATTCCTCCCATATTTTACCATAATACCCTTGCTTAATATTATTATTATTATTATTATTATTATTATTATTATTATTATTATTATTATTATTATTATTATTATTATTATTATTATTTTTATATATGAATAAAATAATTTTCTAAGTTTAAATAATTAATTAATATTAATTATTATATAATTAATTATATAATTAAATAAATACAATTAATTATAATATAAATAATCAATCATAACTAGTATTAATAATATATTATTAATAATTAATATATAACAATATTATTGTTAATATTATTTATATATAAGTTAAAATATAATTAAAAAATATATCAATAATTAACTATATCTTATTTTAATTTAATTAAATGTATTTAATTATAAATTTACTTATCATGTTACAATATATAAATGTTACATAATATATAATATAATTAATAATTAAATCTTTCATTTTACTTATCATGTTACAAAATAAGGACATTTTGGTCATTATAAATTATTTTCTTTTTAAATTCAACACTATCATCTTTCATATTCTTATTGTCTTACCAAACACCATTCTAAAATTGAGAAATAAGATGGCATAAGTCCATCCAAACGAAGCCCTACAGTGTAAAAAACTCATGATAAAAAACAAGTCTAAAAAAATGATGATAAAATACAGTCTCAAATATAAGTCCAATATTGAATACAAAGTATAAGATTAATTGGATTTATGTTGGTTTGACTAATTGAATCCAAATGATTGAGTAACAAATAAATACACGCACTAAGAAATAATGAATGCATATATAACAAATTACAAATGGCCAAATTTCATGTGTACCCCTGCAAAACCTAATAATTTCACGTATACCCTTACAAAAGATGAAATATTACCAATACCTCTACAAAATCACTCATATATCATGAATATCCTTACAAAATGCATAAAATATCACTCATATCCCTTGCCGTTATTGATTCTTCATGATTAGTTAGTCAAATAATATATTTAATTATAAAATTACTATTATACCCTCAACTAAATATGGTAATTCAAATTCACATGTGTAAAATATACTTTGACATAATATCAAATCTTCTTATTAATTTATTGATTTATTTCCAAAACTATAACTCATCTTCTCAAACCTATCTAGGTTAATAAAAAAAACATGGTGTAGCCCCCCTTCCTCCTAACTTTAATGAGAATAAAGACTTTTCTATTATCTGAAATTTCATTACTTAAAAATTAAGGCAAAAAATTTAGTTATTGTATCCAGATGAATCAAAGTAAACTTAACTCAAATTTGGGTGAGTTGCTGATCCATAAAGGTCATGAGATGTTTTTTTTACTGGAACAATGTTTCATTTGGTATTGAGAAATAAAGATATTTTATTTCAAAGTCGTGCCAGTAACTGTTCAAGATATTCCAACTTTAACGGTCAAATTTTGTTCAAATCGAATTAGTTCAAATTTCTCAAATAAGGTGATGCTTTATCAATTCAGTGAGTTAATATGAGGTAGTATCAAGGTGTGGGAGGTCTTAATTTGATCCAGAAACCACTCGAAGCAGGAGTTTGAATCATGCGTTTTGGGTTTTTCAAGCTTTTTCAAAATCCGTTCATTCATGGTGAAATTCGAGGGGTTAGAAGAGGAATTAAGTCCTAAGATTTGGAGAAACAATGAGTGGGGGCGTTTTCAAGATTGCCTAAGAGTTGGTTTCGATAGCCGCTGCATAAAATTTGAATTTGAGCTCAAAAACTGAAACATGGCAGCAGTAGCTCATTAATGGAGCTGAAGCTCATTTTTTTCGGATAACTCGAGCTATACTTGATCATTTTCGTCCATTCAAGTTCCTGTGGATTCGTGAGAGAGTGTAGAACCATTCTAGATCAAGAGCTTGAGCTGAGGTGCAAAGGAAAGAAAGATCAAGAATCGAGTTTTTGAGAAAACGGAAAATAATATCAAAAAGGTAAAATGAGATTTCCGCCAAAACAGAGCTGCTGCTGCGTCCCGTCTTACCGTTTATTGACCCGCTTTGCCAGAGAAAATCGAAATAGGATTTTGAAACTTGCTCAGGCCAAACTCAAAGGAAGCTGACTCGCTACCCCTGTTCTTCGACCCATGTCACCTCAGCGAATCATGCAGGACCACAGCACCTCTAACAGCTTCAAACGACCCATATTCGCTCCAACAAACCAATAATTCCCTCCATTGCGGTTCCAAGCATACTTTCCATCTTTTTCTCGCACATTCAAGTCCAAGCTTCTTTTTCCTACTGGACATTTCCAGTACAGTGCGAAGCACAGAGAATGAGATTGATCTTTCAGTTCCAAAAAAAACTCCATTTTCCGCCAAAAACGAATTTTCACAAAACTCCCTCAAAACTGAACGAAATCGAACGAAATTTGAACTGAAGATTCCTCATACATGTTAGATCAGATCTGGACCAGTAGAAAATCACGTTTTTGCCCCTCAAATTTCGGATCCAATCAAAAGCTTCACATTCTCAAGCCTTTTTTCTCTCTATATAAGGCACCTCTCTAATCCATTCACTCATTCCACACTCTCCTTAACTTATACACCACTCTCCATTCTTCTTCTTCTACCTCTAGAATCACTATTGTTGAGTTTCAAGCTTTTTTGAGCTCTAATTTTTGTTTTTGAGTGAAATCGAGCAAATTGGGGCTGATTTGGGTGAAATTCGAATCGGTCGATTCTAGCTTGAATCAAGGAGCAATTGGAGGATCGAATCGACTCAAGGGAGCTACCGGCTGGTCCTCCAACTCTCGATTTAGTCCAATTCTCTTTTAATATCTTGATTTGAATTTTAGATCATAAGAACTCAATTTTGTAATAATCATGATGAAATCTTGTCAAATTCTTGTTCTTGTGAATATGAGTGAGTAGATCTAGATAGGGGGGGAATTTGTGATTTGTATACATGAAATCTTTCTTTATAATCTTGAATTTTGCTGAATTTTGATGAATAGTCATGAACACACAAATTTTTGAATAAATTGGGGAAAATTGCTTAGCTTAGTATTTTTCATCAATTGATCTATTAAATCCAAAGTTTATTGACTTGTTAATCATTTAGAATGCTGAGCTTAGTATTTTGTGTGACTAATTTGGAGTTGTGATTGATTTAATTCAAGTTTTGTTTTGAAATGGCTGTTTTGGAATAAACTAGTTCTTGAATCAATTTCTTGAGTAAATCTTAGTTTAGATTGCTCAAATCCATCATCTAAATCTGAGAAATTATACCCTAAGTGATTAATGATTGTTACACATCATGAATTTCCTATAAATCCCTATTTTTAAACAGAAAATCAAACCCTAATCCAGTTTTTGTTTGCTGTTGTTTTATCTCTGTTGTTTCAGTATTTTTACTCTAATTTCGTATCTAATTCAGATCTGAGAAATTAAATAAATATTTTTAAGATCTATTTCTCATTTAGTAGATAATTTTCAAACCAAATTTTGTGCAATTCCAATTCATAATTTGTCAGATATTAATTTTCTAAATTTATAATTTTTCTGTTTTTGACCTTTCTGTCCAGATTTACTGTTTCCTTTCTTCTGAATTTTTAAAAATATTAAAACAAATCATAAAAATACAAACATAGTCGTACCTGAAGTATTTCGAAGTGTAAAATCCAAATCTGAATTTTAAAATAGTAGTTGTTAAAACAGGTCAGGAGATATTATAACTTTTGTAAGTACTGGTCTGTCAGAATCAGTTTCCGATCCAGATCTGAGTTTTCATTATAAATCTTAAACTACAAAACATAATTGTACCAAATTTTAGCAGCTAATCCATAACTTGATCATTGAGTTTATGTAAACATTTTGGGATTTTTCAAGCCTTGGTGATGTTTCTACAATTTTCTGAATTTACTGCTGAACCGGTTTCGAAATTGAAGTAAGTTCTGTACTGATCTATAAATATCTCGAAATTCTTGAATAAAATAATAAAAACAGTAAAGAATCATATCTTAGATCTTTTTGTCTAGTTTCCAATAGTATCTCGTGTGTTGGATTCGGAGTTTATTTGGTCTAGTTACGAATTAAAACACTAAAGTGTGATGTGCTGAATTCTTGAAACAAAACTGAAAATTGAATTTAAACTTGAAAATTTACCTAATAAACCTTGAACTAAACGATTTTACATTAGAGATAAATCATTGAGATTAGTTAATTCTTGAGGCCACACCTCCTTGTGTTTGACCCCCCCCAAACTCATTTACCGCTCATACTCGTAAATTGAATAATAGGGAAATATTTGCTAAATTGTGTGAAATATAAATGACGATTTTACGCGATTAACAGTACTTCATAACTTTCACGGACGACTTCAGTAGATATGGTTATGTCTACTTAATGAAGCATAAGTCTGAATCCTTTGAAATGTTGAAAGGACTTAAGAATGAAGTACATAATCAGCTTGGCAAGAAGATTAAAGCTCTTGGATCTGATCGAGAAGGCGAATATCTGAGTTAGGAATTTGAGGATCATCTCAGAAAAAGTGGAATTGTTTCACAACTAACTCCTCCAGGAACTCCTCAATGGAATGAAGTGCCAGAAATGAGGAATTGAACTTTAGTAGATATGGTTTGATTGATGATAAGTCAAACGAGTCTTCCAACATCTTTCTGGGGTTATGCTCTTGAGACTGCCGCGTTCATACCGAACAAGAATTTATCCAAAGCGATTCAAAAGATGCCATGTGAGATATGCACGGGGAAAAGCCCCAAGTTGTCTTTTCTTAAAATTTGGGTTGTCACTTATGTCAAACGTCAAGCTTCCGATAAACTCAGACCCAAATCTGATAAGTGTCTGTTCGTGGGATATCCTAAGAAAGATAAAGGATATTACTTTCACTACAACAAAATCAGGTATCAGGCACGGTGTGATTTTTTCAGGCACGGTACTGTGCCTGATACAGCGGGAATCAGGCATGGACGATGCCAGATAAAACACACCTTCCCAGATAGTTGTCATTCAGATACGGCCCGTGCCTAATACATCTTAAACCATGTCTGATAGTGTGACATCAAGCACGGTTTGTAAAATACAGGCACAGGTCGTGCCTGATTCATTATTCAAACCGCCAACCATAATTTTTCAGCCAAATTTTAAAATTTTTTGAACCTTACCATCAGGCATGGACCGTGCCTGATGCTCTTTATAATTAAAAATAATAATCACTTCTGGCATGGCCTGTGCCTGATTCACTCACTTGGCACGGACCGTGCTTGATGAGCTGACTTAAAGACTCTTTCTTTCTCTCCAGACCAAACACTTAACCCTTAAGTTAGAAAAAAAAAATTGAAAGAAAGAAAAGAAAAGAGAAAAGTTCAATTTTTCTCCCTCAACTATTAAAATAGCTCATTTTTTATCCCTCAACTTTTTATTAGTCAAATTTTAGTCCTTCAACTATTTAATAAGTTTATTTTTAGTCCTTCCATCCGTTAAGTGTTTACGTGTCAATTAAATTTGACACGTAAGAAATACGTGGCATATATTCTTGATACATATTCTAACGTGGTAATTATGACATAGCAAATATTTGAAAAAAATAAAATTTTCTTAATTTCTCTCTTTTCTAAAAATATTATTTTATTATATATATTTGCAGTGCATGTTTATTTAAAAATATATTATTGTGTATGTGTCAAGAATATATGTCATGGCATTGTTTACGTGTCAAGTTTAATTGACATATAAGTATATTTATTGAATAGTTGAGAGATTAAAATTGGACCACAAAAAAGTCGAGAGCACACGAGAAAAATAGGCTCACTGAGTGTATTGGACTTTTCTCTCTAAAGAAAACGAAGAACCTCACCTTCTCCACCGACTGGGCCATCTCTCCTCCGCCGTTCTCCTCCTCTGCTCTGCCGGTCTCCTCCTCTTCTCCCCCGTTCTCCTCCAAATCTGACGCCTCCACCAAGCTCCGCACCACCAGATCCGACGCTCCACCAACCTCCGCCTCGCACCACCAGTCTGACACCACCGTTCTCCTCCTCTTCTCTGCCGACTGCACCTCCGGCCACTCTTGTCGACCGGTGTGGTCTTCTCGTTCTCCTCTCTCCTTCCGCTGACGAGCACCACCAGATCCGACGAGAACCGACGAGCACCATCAGTCCGACGAGCACCACCAGTTCGTTCATCAAGATCTGTGGTAATTTCTTGCTTTTTATTGTGTCTTTTTGTCGTATTTGATTTGGGGGTTTGATTTGATCTGAAGTAGGGATTTTGGAAGTGTGTTTGGTTAGGGTTTTATTTGGGGGATTTAATTGGTTTTT
The DNA here is from genome assembly GCA_027726005.1 of Juncus effusus. Lineage (NCBI taxonomy): Eukaryota > Viridiplantae > Streptophyta > Magnoliopsida > Poales > Juncaceae > Juncus > Juncus effusus. The sequence goes on along the minus strand of CM050904.1, from coordinate 7,064,726 downwards.
GGGTTAATCGAGTGAGGTGATTTACTGTTTAATTGATAGTTATTTTTTAATTATTTGTGTTGAGAGAGTGTTGAATTTTAGTTGTGAGTGGAGGTTTAATCAATTCTACAGTAGGGAATTAGAGTAAAAAAAATGTTGAGTAGCAAATTTGCATGAAAAATTGGGTCTAAATATTTGCTGGTATTTAATTTTAGTTTTTCCTCCTTAACCGCCACGTGTAAGTCACAAACCCCAAATTAGGTCGGTCCATCATCCCCTCCAGCCCTCGAAATCTTGATATTTACAGTCATGAAAACGTCTCTATGATGTATATAATATAAAGTGGCGTTATTGTAATGAGTGTAAATTGGAACTTTGAGAGGGGTGTGAGAGGAAAAGAGCAAGAAAGAGGAAGTATAAATGAGTGATTTTAATTTAGTGCGTCTTGATTTTGGAATAGTGCAGAGGCTTGCTACTTGTTCTTGAAATGCTGCATAATTTCTTGCTTAATTTTTTTTCAGTTTCATAATAATTTGGTATGCTATTTTTTCTGGTTTGACCCTTTTAATCGTATTTTGGGTAATTTCCAAATTATTCAATAATAATAATAATAATAATAATAATAATAATAATAATAATAATAATAATAATAATAATAATAATAATAATTTTTTTTTTTTTGTAAATTACCTATTTTTCATATACATTTGGCAATAATGCGAGGGATTTTTTGCAATGTTTGTATAATGCAGATTTTTCGTAAGTTCCCTATTTTTCATTTACATTTGGTTTTTGTTATTTTTGTTTTTTCTTCCTTCTTTGGAGTTTAATTGTGTAGTTAAGACATAAAAGCCTTCATGAAATGGATGATAATCACTATTTACTATTAGATTAGTATTTATTATAATAACTAAGTTTTGTATTAATAAATTAAATATTTTTCAGGTGGCGTTTATGTTTTTTGGGTTCTTGGTTACTAACATAATGAAGATCCGCCAGGAATGTCGACAATGCGACGCAAAGGTCATGATTCGTCACGCGATTGGGTGAATAAGTATATGTTTGTATGTTGTAGGTTTTAAATGGATATTTGTGTATTTTTAATATTTAACAGATGTTAGATTTATTTACTTTTATTTAACGGATGTTAGATTTATTATCGGATGTATTTCAGAGGAGTTGAATTGGTATGTATGAATACACTATTTATGCATTTTTGTGTTTTGTAATTTTTTTGTATTTCGAATGGGTTGAATAAGAAAAAATAGGGGTGCTGGAAAAAATTCTGCATGTATATCAGGCACGGCCCGCGCCTGATGCCTGAATTATTTTATTATTTATTAAGGTATCAGGCACGGCCTGTGTCTGATAGTCCCTCACTGAAGCCATTTTCAGGCACGGGCCGTGCCTCAAAGTCTTGCAGAATTTGAAATTTTGTATAGCTTTTAGGCATCGCCCTGTGCCTGAAACTTGTGTCTGAAGCCACTTTCAGGCACTGCCTGTGCCTGAAAGCCACAGTGTCGGGTACGGTCGGCGCCCATGCCTGATATGAACAGTGTCATCGCGCCAGAATACGCATCTGGCACGGACCGTGCCTGAAATTGGCATCTGCAACGACACTTTGTGGCACAGACTTTTAGGCACGGAGTACCGTGCCTGATGCCATCCACTACTAGAAATTAAGTTCTTAGTGAGGGTACAATTCGGTCACTGAAAGCATAAAAAACCCTCACTAAAAGGTATCAGTCACGGTTACCGTTACTAAACCACTCTCACCAAAGGCTTCCTCGCTAAAGGGTACCCATTAGTCACGGTCCGGTGACTGTTACCTTTTAGTCACGGTGCGCAAGCCTTTCAGTCACGGTTTGTTCGGACCGTGACTGAAGACCTTTCAGTAACCGTTGTTTGAACCGTGACTGAAGACGCTTCTGTCACGGTTTGTTCGGACCGTGACTGAAGATGTTTCAGTCACGGTTTGTTTGGCTTTTTCAGAACCTGGCTGCTTTTAGTGATCATCAACCCTCATTGAAAGTAAGTTCCTGACGATATGAATATACCCATTTTTTTTTCAATTCTCCCATTTTCTCACTATATATATTCACTAAATTAAAAACAAAACTAAATCATTCATAAAATATGATTCATATAACACCACAAAAAGACCAACAATTAGCCAATCTATTATAAAGATCACCATAATTCAAAATAATATCATAATCATACTAGCAAGTGTACAAAATAAAATTCTACTTGCTACGCATCAACATAAACCACAAAATATTTAAAAGAAAATCAACATAATCCACAAAATATTATATTAAAAGAAAACACTATGAAATCTAACCTAAAAAAACAAACTTCCTAAGATTCCATGACTGTGGCAGAACGCGACCGTATTTAATGCTTGGACCATCCACATCTTTGCCACTCTTTCTCCGAATTTCCCACTACTTCAAAAAAAAAAAAAAAAAAACACAAAACCAACCAAATTCAATCTCAATTCAAACTATTATTCATTTATTATTATAAAGCAACCAAAAACAGTGGGGAAACACATGTCGTAGCTCGACTCGAGTCTTTCATACAGGTTGCCGCCCTTGCATAACCTGTTGCAAAATATAAATAAATTGCAATATTTTAGTTTTTCTTTCCTTGTGAATGAATGAAAGAATGATAATAGCAAAAAAATATAAATTTATTGAAAAGAATTACTCTGTCACTATGTAGATGTGGCTGGAATCCTGATGAGCCTCATAAAAATTGACTACATTGGAGATATAATCTCCATGTAGTTTTTTCAGAATCCGGATCTCCCTCTCAGCCGTGCTCATCTGCCGCCAAAAGGAAATATTAACATTAAGTAAAATAATTACCTAATTTGCAAACAACTAAAAATAATAATAATAAATTACCTTGGATTTGGATACGATTTTGACGGCAAAAGGGCGAAAGATGAGTTTGTTTTATGTTTCACCACATAAACCGCTCCGAACCCTCCTTTGCCGATCGGGTACAGAATCTCATACTTGGAGAGGAAACCGTCATTCGCACGAGATTTTCTCCACCTCATCTCTCTAACATGTTGCTTTTTCCTCTCCAAAATATCCTCCCTCATTAGGCGCGCAACGGAAACCTGCATTGATTAAGAAGGAAAAAGAAACAATTTAAGAAAATGAAAAACAAAAAGAAATATAAAAAAGTAGAAATAAACTCGAGCCGTCAATGGTTGGAGAGGGATCTGCCGCCTCATCGGGGTGCAATAAGAAGGCTGACTCCAATGGCCTCAACCTGCAAGTTATACATATAACTCTTTTAATCAACAATGAATTAATCTAAAGAAACTAGACACATCTATCTAAACAGAAAGAAGAGGTGATTTTCAAGCAAGAAAATAGACGGCGTAACGTTTTCGTCGTCAAGAAGCCAAAAAAAGATATTAGTTTAATGACAAGTGCGAAAAAATATTTAATCTATTTTTAATGAACTAATTGTATCTTTAAAAAATATAAAAAATATTGCAAAAAATAAAATTTGAGGGTTGAATATCAAAAAACTAATTTTTCAATTTGCGTTTTTACCTTTTTGGTGTATGTAAATAGTATGTACATAATTGGAAATTTTCACATTTCATTATCTAAAAGGTATACCCAATAAAACACAATTATATATTTTTTTTAAGAAAATAAATATATACGTAAACGGAAATTATCTACAAGAACCCAATTAAGACGATATATAAGAGGAAAAAAAAACCATAATTAACCCTAATTATGCCTCAAATTAGCACTAATTAAGTTATCCCTAATGAGCCCTAATTAACCATAAATAATATTTCAACCCTAATTAAGTATCAAATAACCATAATACACTCAAATTAAACTTAATTAGGCCTCAAATTAACAAAGAATTAACCTCAAATTAACTTTAATGCACTCAAATTAACAAAGATTTAATATCAAATTAACCTTAATACACAGATTTCAAGGGAGGAATACCTTAATGCACGTCTCTAACCCTAGCTCTTGTCTCTAACCCTTAATTACAAAACCAACCATAACTTAACCCGCAATTACAAAACTAAACCACAACTAACCTAAATTGCCACAAACTAAAGAAAGAACCCGATAAAGAGAGATCTACCTTCTGAATCTGGTCGGTGTAGACGACGCCGGAGTGGAGAGAAGGGGGTCGAACAGAGGAGAAAAGGGGGTCGAGTAGGAGGAGAGAAGGGAGTCGCGTGGGTCGAGCAGGAGAAAAGCTGGTGCACCGCCGCTGTCGCTGCTCGCGTGGGCGGCTGGAGGTCCGGCGGCTTCGTTCTCTCCTCTCTCTCTCTCTCTCTTCGTTCCCTTACTCTCTCTTCATTCTAGATCAGGGAGAAAGAAAAGTGAGGGGTCGGGCGAAGGGTTTAGAAAGAAAGAAAGGAAAGAAAGAAAGAAAAGGGGGTGACGGCTGCGCACTGTTCGGAAGAAAAAAAATTAAAAAAAATTGAGAATCAGTGACCGAACTAATTATCCCCTGACCGAAGATGTATTTTCAGTCAGGGTTGAATAAATACCGTGACTGAACATATATTTTCAGTCAGGATAAACTAAATACCGTGACCAAAAATTGAGTATTAGTCACCGTGTATTGGGACCGTGAATGATATCGTATTAATAGTGACGCCGGTAACTAAAATTTTGTTTACCGTGACTAAAAAATAAATTTCTAGTAGTGATCAGGCACGGTTTTTCTGACTTTCAGGCACGGTAGACCCCTGTGCCTGATACCTATTTTTTCAGTAGTGTTTTACCATCCATTGGAGAACAAAGTATTTGATACTCGTAATTGTGTCTTCTTAGAAAGAAAATTTGTCTCCATGAGAAACAGTGGAAGTAAAGTACAATTCGAAGAAATTCGAGTTTCACCTACAGTAGCAGAACCTATGATGGAAGAACAAACAAGTTCTCAAGGAGTTAGTGAGCTTGAAACACAACAAACTCAGCGTTGATCTAGTAGGATTCGTCATGAGTCTGAGAGATACGGATTTCTCATGTCAAATGACGACGATGTGACATTCATAGATGATGAACCCATGTCCTACTGAGAGGCTATGAAGAGTCATGATTCTCAGAAATAGTTAGAGGCCATGAGAACCGAGATGCAATCCATGCAAGACAATCGAGTTTGGAATTTGATTGATCCATCCGAAGGCTTGAAGACCATCGGATGTAAGTGGGTCTTTAAGAAGAAGACTGACATGGATGGAAAGGTATAAATCTACAAAGCATGTCTTGTAGCAAAAGGTTTCAAACAAGTTCATGGTATTGACTATGACGAAACCATCTCACCCATGGCTATGCTTAAGTCCATCAGAATTCTATTAGCCATAGCCACATATTATGACTATGAGATATGACAAATGGATGTCAAAACAACTTTTTTAAATGAAAATTTAATCGAGGACGTGCATATAATGCAACCCGTAGGTTTTGTTGATCCCAAGAATTCTAGTAAGGTTTGCAAGCTTCAGAAATCCATATATGGGTTGAAGCAGGTATCTCGAATCTGGAACCTTCGTTTTGGTGAAGTAATCAAAAATTTGATTTTACCAAAAGTGAAGGTGAGCCTTGTGTTTACATAAAGTTTAGTGGGAGCGCGGTAGTATTCTTGGTGCTTTACGTATATGACATATTACTCATGGAAAATGATATCCCAACATTGTTGAATGTTAAGAAATAGTTGGGAGATAATTTCTCGATGAAAGACCTAGGAGAAGCCTCCTACGTGCTAGGAATTAGGGTCTATAGAGATAGATCTAAAAGGTTCATAGGTCTGAGTAAAAGTACATATATAGATAAGGTCATGAAATAGTCAAAATTCAAGAATCCAATAAAAGATTTTTGCCCTTGTCACATGGCATTTCTCCCAGTAAGACACAATGTTCTACAAGTGATGAGGAACGAAAGTGCATGGATAATATCTTGTTTGCTTCGGCTATAGGATCTATCATGTATGCCATGATATGTACTAGACCAGATATGTCATACTCATTAAGCGCAACGAGGAGGTTTAAGTGTAATCCAGGTGAAAGTTACTGGACTGCTGTAAAGAGAATCCTTAAGTACTTATGAAGAATAAGGACCTGTTTCTAGTCTATGGAGGTTTGGAAGATGAACTGGTTATTAATGAGTTATTTGATGAAAAATGGATAAAAATGTGTCTGATTAATGGAGACACGTATTACTACATGTTCGGTTTTAATTAACAAAAAAAAATTTAACTCAACTTGAATTATCACCATATAACCCGATTACTAGCAGTAATGAGTTCAATGAAGATTGCGGTGGAATGAATCAATATAGCTTGCAGTGGAAGGAATCAATGTACCTTGAAGTGGAAGAAATATGCCGCTTACCACCAATAAGTGGGGTATCTATTGATAATATTTTGTTTGACAAAATTTTATGTTCATTTCGTGTATATGTAAATAAAATTATGATTTATGTAAATAATTTGTTTGATGAAAAATAATTAATGAAAAATAGATAAAAATATTTGATTAATCAAGCCACATATTACTATAAAATTTGTTTGATTTAATTAATAAAAAAATCAACTTAACTTTAATTATTATCATATACATCGCTTATCGGCAGTTATTAAGCTCATCGTAGTTTGAAGTGGAATTAATGCACTAGGATCGAAAAATACAGTCTTGTCAAAAAAGACGCATCACACCTAGAAAAACACTACTGCAAGATGCAGTTTACTAGTAGTAAATAGGTAAACAAGTTTTACAAAACCAGTTAGCAGTTTCAAGTGTCATGTGGATGACTTGTGTGGAGTAATAAATGTGGCCCACTATGCTATAAAAAAGTCCTTTGAAGAAATTCACACAAAGGGGGAATCCCATGGGGGCATGGAATAATATATGTTGGTGATTTTGGGTCTACAAGCTCATCTCATTCCAATCCTGACACCAACTCATTTCAGGCAAGCCCTTCACCTCTATTAAAATATTTCCAGGCCCATTTCATGAGCATAGTTCTATTAAACACCTCTAAATTTATTATTCCCAAACCTCCACCCATTTTAGGTCTACAAACCCTTTTCCATGAGATTAAGTTCATATCTAAGTCACTTGTACACCTCCACAAGAAATTCCTCCTTACTTTATTAATCTCAAGTATAACCCATTGTCGTATTTTAAAGACTACAAAGTAGTAGAGAGGAAGAGAAGAAAGTACTGAGTTCATCAACACGAATCTACCACCTTTATTAAGCAAAGGGCATTTCCAACCCTGTAATTTTTTGTGAAAATTTTCAATTAGCCCCCTATAATCTTCATGGCTGGGTTGTTTAAAGTGTAGTGGGAAACCAAGATAGGTGAATGGGAGGGAGGTTTGGGAGGCAGCCTAGTTCCGTTGAAATCGCAGCAATTTTACTGTTGTCACTTGAAACCATGTGTTAATTTCAGTTTCATGATGTTTAAAGTAATTCCGATATTACTAATCATTTCATTGAGTTATGTTTGAATCAGTCAGAAGAATCGCAAGCTCAAGAAGATGGAAAATGAAGATAATTTCAACTCGAACGCAAAAAATGCAAGACGGTCTCTCCAGAAGTTTTAGAAGGCTTGTAGGTGTTTGTGTTAAGTCGCTTTAGTGTTTTGAGTATTCGGTTTTTCACTAAAGAGATACGGCTGTAGTTCCGTTGGAACGGAACTCTTATTCCGTTCTAACATAATACTCGACAGAACTTCTTGCAACTTGTTCCATTTGAACGGAATAAGAGTTCCCTTTTTATGGAACTTGCAGGGTCTCCAAAATTGAGGGGTTGCTCCTGCTCTCTTTAAAACAACAGCCTCCAATCCGTTTTATACACCAATTTTTTTAGCAAAATCAATAAGAAAACTCTCTTTAGTGTGCTACTAAAAGTACTCAATAATCTTTGTGAGATTAGGGAGAATAAAGCCGGTGTTTGATTGTAAGTTCTAATTGAAAGAAATCTTTGGTTATCATTTCATTGAATCGCTATGAGTGTTTATAAAACGATCGGTGAATCGAAGTCTTGTAGAAGAAAATGCTATTTGGATTAGTGGAATCAAGGAAGCGATCGCTTGCCCCAATAGTAAATCATTGGATGGGATGGCGAACACCAAGGTTTGAATCTCACCTATCTCAAAAAACTAATTGAGCAATAAAAACTATAATAAACTTATAATACAATGATTTGAACTCACTTTGCATTTGTTCTCACTTTCAATTTTGTTGTGATTTGTTGAGTTATTTGCATTTAGAACATAATTTTTTCATCTTACTTTTTTTGGAACACATAATAAAATTTAACCTATATAAATTTTGAAAAAAAATATCATGTATGACCTCTGAAATGTGAATGAAATCATTTGTTTTGTATATCACTTCGTAAAAATAGGAATATTTGATTGTCCCTTTAAAAGAATTTCATTTTATTATTCTATACTTCATAATATCTTTGTCGTGATTATCACTAAAGATGGTAAAAATATATAAAATAAGAGAATGAATAATTATCTAACTATCATAACATGTTTATTTATGTTAAAACTTTATAATTTTTGAAAAAAAAAAACTCATTCTTTCTAGTTTCCCTTTTATTTTAAAAATGGAACAAGTTAAATATAATGATGGTTGATAAACAATACTTCACATTATGTTCTCGAGATGTATACATGACATTCGAGATTTATGTTAAGAAAAAAAAATTAGAGATTTGTAAGATTGCCTATAAAGCTCGTGTCAGTGCCAAAGATGTTATTATCATACTATAATAAGACTATCATAGTGCTTTCATTTTTCTCTGCTCCTAATGAATTTTACAAACATAACATAATAATTAATAACATAATTCATGTAAATAAAAACGAAGAATGATGTACTTTTTGTATGCTTCTTTTTTATTAATGTAATAAATATGTGAGCATATCCAATTTACTCATTCTACCTCAACTATATTAAATACGACACTTTATATATTATATTATGTGACCTTTTGAGTGAAAATAATGAAATTACGCAGATAAAATATGAGTAGTATGTTTTTTTTATAGGACCAAAATGAGAGTTTCATAATTTATAGCAGGTACACATGAAATATGGTAATTTAGTATGTTATTCTCGGTATGATGATGTTTAAAACTATTCCGTAATTACTAATCTTGTTTGAGTTTCATGTTTAAGATCTGGTGTTTTATCAAGTTCGAGCCGACGTGCGAAAATTTTGTTTAGTTCGAGTCGATGTGCAAAAGTTCTATCTCGATTGGATTTGAAGTTGTCGAAGAGTTGCTTCGCGTTTTTCTTCTTTTAAATTTCGTGTTCTTGGCGTTCAAGTTTTAAAGCTCTTCAGTGTTGTTCTAGTGTTTAGGTAAGTATTGAGTTTTATATCATTTTATACTAAATTGAGTTAATCCTTGCAAAAGCAGTCTTATTCAGTTGTCAACAGAATGGATAGGGTTTGATCCCATTGACAACGGAATCCCTCTGTCTCTCTGGCTGTTTTTCGTGTTATTCCGTTGTCCACGGAATCTTTCCGTCGTCAACGGAATACATAAAAATATAGCCGTTTGAGCATTTATGTTGGCTGATTTTATTTCCTCTTTGGTATTCCGTTGGCAACGGAATAACTGCGTTGTCAACATAATAGACTATTTTTCCTTATTTGTGAGCTACTCCTTCTATCTTTAAAAAAACAGCTCCAATCCGAATTTCACAACCAGTTTTCGTAAAGCAAAAGCAAGAATTATCACTCTCTAGTATTGAATAATATTCACTCAATAGTCAATAATATTATGAGATAAGGGAGAGATTAGCGATTGATTCGTTGTTAGTTGAGATTGAAATAGATCAACTGTAACTTTGTTCCATCGCTTCGTCAAGGGTTATTGTAAGGCGAACGGTGGATCGTGGTCGTGTAAACAAACGCTATTTGGATTAGTGATTATCAAAGCAGAAAGGGAAGTCCCGGAGAGTAAGCGCTCATAAAAGCGGTAAGGGCCGCTAGTGTGTGTGGTTAAGGCTCACGCGACCATCTCGCCAAACTTCATCAACAAGATTCAGTGTTCAGTATGTCTTTACCTATTTATTATTTATCACATTTCAATTATCTATTTATTTATTAATACGACCATCCGCCTAAAAGTCTGACAAGCTAAATGTCATTAAAACTTAAAAGTCAAATTCACACTTTCGCACGAATTTAGGCCTTTTAAACCCCTCTATAGGCCGCAATCGATGAACAATTAGTACTAGAACAAGAATACATATCATTTTGAATTCAATTTAAAACAACGTGTATTTTTAATCTATGGCGACACTCCCAACGAATTGACCACACGTCTTTTATCCAGAGAAAGTCGACCGTAAAAATTGGAATCTTTCGAAGAGATGCATGGTGAATGTCTTCGAACTACACGGACTTCATCAGGTAGTAGACAATGATTTTACCGTAGAATTCGTAACCAATGATACCACAAACAATACCGATACAACCAAAATAAATATGACACTTGACATTATGGCATGAAATTTGATTCTCTGAAGAGGACCAAATTAATGAGACTCGAACAATAATTTAACTCTTTTCGGATGATCGAAGGTGAATCTGTCGAGGATATGTACACTCGGTTGTCACATATTCGAAAAAGATTCACTGCTTTATGAGAGACCCTAGCAAATTCTCGAGATGTAGGTAAATTAATCAGGGCTATGCCGTCAAGTTGGGAGGCGCTTCGAGTTTCATTAGAGACGACCATGGCGACACAAGATATCGGGCCAGAAGACCTAATCAACTACTTCCGGAACTACGAAGCCCGACTTAAGCAAACAAACTCCCAACCGTAGCCATGCCGGCAACCGACACTCATGATGACAAGATGGTTTTTCTTGTGAAACGATTTAGTGATTTACAAGCATGTGAGAAACAGTTTAATGACAACCGTCGGCGCAACAATAAAAAATATTGTTTCGAGTGCAACAAGATGGGACATAAGATAGACAACTGTTACACGCTTCATCCCGAGCTTACACGTTCTAACAAGAACGGAGACGAATGACGAGAAGAACGATATGATGATAGGCATGAGAAAAGACGTGATGACAAGGCAAATGATAAGAAGAAGAAGTCAAGGAGCTACTCTAGCGATTAGTCAAACTCCGCCGAATCGGAATCCAACTCTGACCCGAAAATGACAAACGTTGCTAACGGGCCATTCATGAGATGCTTCGCAAACCAGGACGACTTCCACCTCCTCCTCCGACGCATTCCTCATCCGACGCTTAATCTTCAGGTTCAGTCCATGACATGAGTCATGAGGTATTTCTAGACCCTATATTTGACTTTGGGTTTTAAATAGAAATCATTGGGTCAAGTTGTGTCGGATTTCGAAGAAGGAGCTTTTCTTGCGGTACAATTTCTGTTCCATTTCATTTTTTTCAGTTCTTTTTCATATGTATGCTTATTTTCATTATGGATAATTTATATAGAAATAAATTATTTCGATGAGGAATATTACTGACATATTGCACTCTAAAACCCAGCCAGCAAATGTCACATTCTGCCGCGTCTTTCGCCTGGCACTCAAAACCTCTCTTTTTTTCTTTATTTACTACTTTTTTTTTTCAATATTTTGATTTAAATTTGTAGTCAATTTCTGATTTGATTTTCAGGCAAAACCAGAAGCAGGAAAGCTTGTAACTGCCACTGTAACATTACTCAAAGACTCTTTTAGTACCATTTTCATAGTAAGTTCTTCTAACTTCTCATTTTTTATTTATTCTGGAGGGAAAAAGAAAAAAAAAATTAGTCGGTTCTGGAGGTGAATTACCTTGCCTTGAAAAATTATTATTATTTTTCTTAGTGATTTAATTATAAGTGCAAAAATAATAAATATTATTTTTATCATATGTCGCAAGGCATGGTAGCATGCATTGCTATGGAAGCCATATCCATATTAGAGAAGCTTCACATTAAAGGGTTAAATTTGTATTTCTTTATATTCCGTTTGTTGAATTAAATTACTTTCCGTTTATTGCACTGAACTAATAAATTAATTCCTCTCATTTGTTAGGTTTGTGCATGGAGATGTGAGCCTGAGAATTTCTTACTCGGCCAGCCCGACTGTCCAGATGAAAATATCCCTTCTTAATCGATCTTGGTCTTGGTTTGTTAACATATTTTATAAGAAATTTCTTAATTTTTAAATTGTTTTCAATTTTTTTATAGTATGATATGAATGTAATGCAGTTTCAAGATGGAAGAAAGCAACGTCGAGTCTGCATGTTGAGTATGATCAGAGGCCCGACATATTCAGGTTTGTTGCAATTATTTAATTAATTTATTTCGTACTTAATCTAATTTTATGAATGAATATATTTGTACTTTTATACAGAGGTACAATAAGATTCGCAAGTGTTCATGCACATTCAGGCCGCACAGGCAGCAAGAGAGACAACTTAAGAGTCTCTAGTCTACACCTTAATTTTCCTCATTAGAGGCCGGCTTCCTCTGAAAGGCTCTCAGGTCAAACCCTAAACCCTAAAAAAACAAATCTTTCATTTCATTTGTCCGCAAAACCCTAACTAAAACCTTATTTTTATTTTTCTTTTTAAATTATTTTCAGGATAGAATGACACATGATGATATTCAAAACATGTTTGGAAGAGGTATATAATAATATAATAGATTAAAATCGCACATTTATTTCATAAATATTTTCATTTTGGAGGATTATAGCTAGGTGACTGTTATCTTATTTAGGCTTGACTTTTGTATTTGCCCATTGTATTTTGCGTTTAGAGATAGTTTTGTTAGATTTATGATGATATTTGTGGATTGTGATTGTTTAAGGTTTATGATAGTATTTTTGTGAGTAATGTGGCGGGGTATTTTTGTTAATTATGGTGATTTATGTAATATTGAATTGTGGTATTATTATGAATTCTAGATTCAGCGAAATTGTGGTATTATGGTGTTGATTTTATATTTTTGTATTAGTATTTTTATTTTAATTATTGGTAAATTATAAAAATATATAAAATATTGAAAAATGTTTATAACTTTTAGTGACAGTTACCGTCACTAATGGTTTCAAAATATTACCTGAAAGTATCATAAATGACCGTTACTGTCACTATATGTTCTACAAAAATGTTTTGGCAAGCAATAGCAGTGACGGTTACTGTCACACTTGATGGGTTTTGAATGCATTCGTGGATGTGTTTTCAGTGACAGTAACCATCACTGCTTGTATACCGTTCAGTGACGGTTCGAACATACAGTCACTAAAAGCTTTGCGCACCGTCACTGTTGACTTGCAGTGACCGAACTGTCACTGAAAGCCACTCTTTACCGACAGAGGTTGTAGTGAGAGCTCATTGGACGGTGCTTTGGGCTTTCAACGACGGATTTACACTGTCACTACAGAACTGTTTTCTTGTAGTATAAGAAACTATGAATTTCAATCACTATCTGTGGTCGTTTCCACTCAACAACTGCTTTTAACTTTTCGGGGTCTACTTTTAATCCGTCATGCAGAATTACATGCCCCAAAAATGCTATCTCTTCTAACCAAAATTCGCATTTCTTGAACTTAGTGCATAGTTGGTTGTGTTGAAGGGCATCTAACACTATCCGCAAATGCTTAGCATGCTGCTCTCGATTCCGAGAAGAAATCAATATATCATCGATAAATACTACCATGAACGAATCAAGGTAAGGTCGAAGCACTCTCTGCATTAAATCCATGAACGCGGCTGGAGTGTTTGTCAGCCCAAATGGCATGACCAAGAACTCATAATGCCCGTAACGGGTGCGAAATATTATTTTATCTACATCACTAGGTCCGATCCTCAATTTGTAGTAACCCGTATATAGATCAATTTTTGAGCACACCGACGCGCCTTGCAGCTGGTCAAATAAATCATCAATGCACGGAAGGGAGTACTTGTTCTTAACCATGATCTTATTCAGCCCACAATAATCGATGCACAAACATAAAGTTTCGTCCTTCTTAGTTTCGTCCTTCTTTTTCATGAAGAGAATGGGCGCACCCCAGGATGATACACTAGGTTGGATGAAACCCTTATCTAAAAGCTCCTGCAATTGAATCTTCAGCTCCTTTAGTTCGGCAGGTGCCATGCGGTAAGGAGCCTTCGTGATTGGCCCAACCTCGGGCACGAGAGTGATCCTAAAGTCGATCTCGCGCTCTGGAGGTAAACCTGGCAACTCATCCGGAAAGACATTCGCATAGTCCCTCACGACTGTAACATCATCTACGCACAGACTCCTTGAGTCAGTCTATACACACGCGAGGAATGCAACACAATCTTCTGACTCTGACATCAGTTTATGGGTAGCAAGTGCAGAGATAATTGGTAAGTCGTGACCAAGCCGACGACCTCTCACATTGATGCACGTCCCATTCGACAACATAAAATGGACCTTTTGATCTCAACAAGAAATCTTCACGCCGTGCTGCGCTAACCAATCCATTCCCAAAATGGCATCGCAGTCAGACATCTCTAGGACCGTAAAATCAACAGGAAACTCATGTTCGCCAATCACAATGACTTTACCCTCGCAATGATCACTAACTTTCACAGTCTTTCCTAATGGGGTATAAACTACAAGCGGTACGATACTAGGGGTACACTTCCACTTATGGGTTTCCGCAAAACTACGGGACACGAAGGAATTACTAGCACCATAATCAAACAAAAGGAAAGCAGGTGAACACGAAATCATAAATATATTTGTCACTGGTGCTATTGCTAGAATGGATGCCCCAGGAACCTCGACAGCTGGTTTCGTAGTTACCGCGTTCAATCGGACTCTGCCCCGCCCTACCGTCTGGGACTGTTGACCACCTGCACGGGGCTGAGCTGCTGCTGGCAGGGCCGGTCTTCCCTGCCTTGGTGGGTTGGGGCACCTGTTGGCGAAATGTCCGGATCCTCCACAATTGTAACATAGGCCCTGGACCTTGATATACTGGCTATCCTCATGGACTTTCCCGCAATGACGGCAATAATGCTGGGTGTTGTTGTTATGGCTACGGTGCCGGTTGGTTCAACGGCCTTTGCTTGATGTTTCTTAGTCATCACGTGATTGCTTCCCCGGTTGATTCGGGTTCCTACTAGGATTTGAGTGGGAACTCCTAGAAGCCGATGAATCTTGAATCACAGAAACTCCCTTGCATTTTGCCAGACTCTGCTCATAGTGGCGAGTAGCAATGAACACTTCGGTAAAATCGTAATCACTATCAAACCGATCCACCTCGAACTGGATCGATGGATCTAACTAGTAAATGAACTCCCTCACTCTTTTTACCTCTGTATTCACCTCATCGGGCGCATAGTGACCCAACCAAGTGCCCATCTTGCTTCAACGTCCAAAATTGATCTTTAAACTGGCGCATTGCCGAGTCATGAATGTAAAAATTCTCGAACTTATCCTCGAAATGATCCCAAGATATGTTCTCTTCTTGCCGGTTTAAACAACACTGAGCATCCCACCACATGAGGGCCTCGTCCTTTAGTTTTGTAGCCACCATAATTATCCAGAATTCGTTTGGCACATGCGCTAGGGGTAGAATCTGGGATGTTTCTAACAACCAATTGTCTGCATCAACTGGGCCTCGATCTCCATAAAGGGGTCGCGGGTCCATCCGGTTGAAGTTACGTATATGGGTGACTAGGTTATTCTCTCTGCCACATCTTGGGGCGTGAACCTGATTGGCAACGAGTTAGATCAAGTTATTCATGAACTGCTCGGCAATACTCACGGGTGGGGGAGGAGGCAGAGGAGGATCAGGAAATTGTTTAAGCTTGACCCACACACTTAAATTTTACCCCACTTGCTCTCGAGACTAAGACTTAACTTGTTATTTGATCTTTTGCTCTGATACTATATAAGCTGTCACACCTCGACACAAAGCATGACAACCCGCTGACACACTAGATGTGTGCTAGAGGCTCAATTTCATATCATAAATGGAATTAAAAATAACAAAGATAGAATAAAGGATTTATCACGGATAATTGATACAACCAAAAAGGTTTACGGAAGCGTACACATTAAGTATACATAAACCAGGCAAGTGACTTAAAAGCCACAGACAAACATCAAAACAAAAGCGGGAACGCAGATCCGGTAATAAAATCAAATTTAGGTAAGTGTCGCTAATTCTAAGATCCCTAGTAACACAGGCGCTGATCCGGCTTGAGCTTCTTATGACAACGAACGGTTACACAAGGCAACCATCTGCAATGATCCGACGCCTGCTCGACAATGAACGGTTACACCAGCAGGGGGCAGTAGCACTAGACCGCCTGTCGTTCCCATCTAGACCCAAAACAAGAAACACGAGAGGGGTTAGTCATGAAAATGACTAAGTGAGTAGTTACGGGTCTAGCTTATTAAGAGGGGCCAACATGTCTCAATCCAGCCCCAAATCTCGCTTAGGTAATTAAGAAACTAGTAAGAAGAAAATCATAAAGAATATTTCTAACTCGTCCAAAAGAAAGCTTAAAATATATATATTAAAAATAGATTCTATTTGTTCCAAAATATTAATCATAACTGAAATATTAATGCTATAATTTTTCTTAATTATTTGAAGTTAACTTGGAGTTAAACAGACACATTACCACATGTCTTAATATAAAAAATAATTTTAACCACTCACCTTCCCTAGAAGGAACCTTGGGCTGCTGGACACGACCCCCTAAATGAAGATCTTGAACAAAATGGTACTGCCATGCATCAAATCATAACATTTTAGTTTTATTAATTTTTACAATTTTTCCAGAAACTATTAATGAAAAATATAATTATCATTTAGAATCCATGAGTAATTATGGAGTACAAAAACTGTGAAAAAGCAAGGTAAATCCGAGTCCGAGTCTCCTTCTTCCATTCTCATTTGTCATCGGTGCTACAGGAGATCAGGACCGTTTATTTTGTGAACCCCACTCATTTTATAATAAGGAGTATAAAGTCTTAACGGTTGACTTACACAATTTATGCTTAGCTTCAAACAAATACCTTGATATGTGGGTCCTACCATAAATAATGAGAATGAATAAAACCCAAACCGTTTTATTCTTCTTCTTTCCCACTTATAATAATAAAATAGTGAAATACTAATAATAATGAATTATTATTATAACAATGAAATATTATTATAATAATAGAATATTAAAATAATAGTTAAAATAGTATTATAATGATTATATTATTATAATAATAAAATATTAAAATAATAGTTAAAATAATATTATAACAATATAATAATTATATTATTATAATAATAAAATATTAAACTAATATTTAAAATAACATTATAATGATTATATTATTATAATAATAAATATTAAAATAATAGTTAAATAATATTGTAATGATTATAACAATAAAATATTAAAATATTAGTTAAAATAATATTATAATAGTTATTATTATAATAATAAAATATTAAAATAATAGTTAAGATAATATTATAATGATTATAACAATAAAATATTAAAATAATAGTTAAAATAATATTTTAATATTTTATTATTATAATAATATAATTCTTATAATATTATGTTAACTGTTATGATAATATTACATAACTTTTATTATAATATTACTTTAACTATTTTAATATTATATTCTTATGACAATATTTTATTATTATAATAATGATTAATTATTATTATTTCATTATTTTATTGGGTCCGACTAATTACCTCCCATAGTTAGTAACACCCTACCTCCCGACCAACCATAGCGTGCCATTTGGCGCCTCAATAGGAGGTATTTAGAAAATGATTGTGGCTCCCATTTTGTTGACTCCTAACGGCTCCCATATTTGTGAAATAATTACTACCTCCCAAATTACCTCCCATAAAATCTAGCATATATGTTTTTTTTATACCTCCCAACGACTCCCATTCAATTTCTCATGTTCTGAATTTCTCGCGATATTTTCAATTTCTCGCATTTTTTTTACGTTCCCTGCGCTCAGCTGGACAGATGTCCAGCTTCGCTCAGGGTCGCGCGCGACTATTTCTGCACGTTTTCAGTATAAATTTTAATTTTTTCAGTGCGTTTTTAGTAGAATTTTATTTTTTCGGCGCGTTTTTATTAGAATTTTTTATTTTTTCGGCGCTTTTTTTGGCATTCCCTGCGCTCAGCTAGACAGATGTCCTCGCGCGGGCGCACGTTGCGCGCAACTATTTCGGCGCGTTTTTAGTATAAATTTTAATTTTTTCGGCGCGTTTTTAGTGGAATTTTATTTTTTCGGCGCGTTTTTAGTAGAATTTTATTTTTTTGGCGCGCTTTTTTAGAATTTTGAATTTTTTCCACGCGTTTTTAGTAAAATTTTATTTTTTCGGCTCGTTTTTCTTAGATTTTTTGATTTTTTCGGTGCGTTTTTATTAGAATTTGTGTTTTTTCCGTCACGTTTTTATTAGAATTTTTAGTTTTTTCGGTGCGTTTTTAGTGCTTTTTTAATTCCTCAATTTTTTTTTGCCTAAACAAACACATATAAGAAGGATAGAAATCCATACTAGATTATGTGAAAACCATACTATTCGTTATATTTCAGGAAATTGTGGGACACTTACCAGTGGAAGCAAAAGACATACCATTAAGGTTTTAACACATACCAGACGAACAAAAGTGCATACCAGATTTAACACAAAAACACAGAGTAATCATTAAAAATGTCAATTTTTGACAAAGCCATACCAACCTAGCATAACATATTCCACTTAGGTCTAAAACCATACATGTTTTAGACAAACACATACCAGTCTAAACATATAATATTTAAACAACACAAATAACAATCCACACAAAACACATACTAGTCTAAAACATATAATATTTAAACAACACATATAATAGTCCACGCAAATATCAAACAAAATGTAGGCAAAAAACACGCACCACCAGGTTAACAGAACAGTAAACCCTAATCTGTCCCAAACACAAAAACGAATAGAACAAACCAAATCTACCAAAAAGGTACCAAATATAAAGATAAAAAGATACATACCAGATGAATAGAAATCCATACCAGATTTCAACAAGCACATACTAGTCTTTATATTTCAAAAATTGTGACAAACGTATACCAGTTGAAGCAAAAGACATACCAATAAGTCATAAATACATACAAAATCTAAATAAACACATTTCAGATGAATATATGTCCATACCAGTATAAGCAAAACACATACCAGTAAGGTATAAACACATACAAAGTCTAAACAAACACATACAAACAGATGAATAGATGTCCATACAGTGAAAGCAAAACACATACAAGTAAGTTATTATACACATACAAAGTCTAAGCAAAACACATATCAGATAAATATAAGTTCATACCAGAATTAGCATTCTGAGCTAGCATAGATTGAATGATCATGTTCCGTAGAATTTATTTGAACAAGATCCATAACTGTGTTGAAATAACAAACCAGACAATGAGTAAAACAAATAAAAGAGACTGTTAAAAGGTATATAGTAACTATAAAACGTATAACAACAATTATAAAAGTTATATTACTGTGAAAGTCAACAGAATTTTTAATCTTTAAAAATAACTGAACAATTTAAACCTTAAACATAGAAATACGGAAAATGTACAGTAAAATTTTAGATAATTATTACTGACCTGCATTGTACATATTGTTGACGAAACGTGAAAGAATAAAAACCTACTCGGAACTTTACCTTGAAAAATATCAAACAAAAATGCATATTATTGATTATAAAAAGGTAAATTACAAATAAATAAAAGAAATTTAACGTTCAATTAGCATTTAAAATTCATTAAACAGTAAATTATGCATAATCATGCATTGTTCGGTAAAATTGAAGATCGAATGAGAACAATTCATGGAAATAGAGATGAATAAGGTTGAATTGACTAAATAAAAACAAAAATTTGGCATTGAAATAGCAGAAATCACCTCTGATCTTGAGCAAAAACTCAGTCGTTGATGAAGTTCGTAGTACAAATATTAAATCTGATCTGCACAAAAAAATAAAAAATACTAAAACTCAGTCAAATCAAGTACCTATTATAGATTTTTAGCGAGTAAGATTTAATTGAAACTAGTAAGAAGTATTTTATGCGATTTAAGAAAGTAAATTTATACAATTTGGGAACGGAACTCACATGTTTGATCGATCGATGTCTGGAAATAGCAAGATCGACAGAGATCTGAATCAAGACGAAGAAAATATGTCCGAATCTACTGAAAAATCGAGAAAAATTCAAGAATCGCCTGAAATCGACAGAGAAGCGAAGCGGAGCGGGAAAGGAGAGTGAAATAATGATCGGATCTTGAATGCTTTTATAGTTTAGATACGTTTCAGTTGTATCGCGAGAATCTACAATAAAAGCGTGCGAAATCAAAATATCGCGATATGGTGAGATGGGAGCCGGTGGGTGCTAATAAGTTGGGCTTGTGGAATGTTTTGGCTGATTTTAATTAGAGCCGTTAGGAGATTTTTAAAAATAGTTTTAATTACAGGCCGGGCTCCCTGAATTGAGCTCCCATAATGTGGTAAGTAATAGGAGGTAAAACTCATGGGAGTACCAAATCATTTTTCAATTTTATTGTTATAATTGGGGAAGATGAAGAATAAAACAGTTTGGGTTTGATTCTTTCTCTTATTTTGTTTTATTCATGGTAGGACCCACATATCAAGGTATTTGTTTGGAGTTAAGCATAAATGGTGTTAGTCCACCGTTAAGACTTTATACTCGTTATTTTAAAATGAATGGGGTTCACAAAACAAATGGTCCAAATCTCTTGCAACACCGATGGCAGATGAAAGTGGCATCAGGAGATTTTGACTTGTTAAATCCGTTGTAAAAGAAAATCAGGAATTTTGACAAAATCCGGAATATCTGCTTCCATATTTGCAGGATTTACAAAAGTGGGCACTGCATGTCATTGGAATAAACAACAAGGTTCTGGAAATTGAATAAAAAATTAATTTAAAATAGAAAATTATATAATCTCATAAACTATCATATATTAAAGTTTCTCAATATAATATTTCCGATTTTCTGTGATATTTGCAGAATTTTCTAAGGAAATTTTATTTTTCATAAAAGTTAATATTTTCGTAATCTCAAAAATTAGAAAGGAATGAATTAAAAAAAGTAAACAATGAAATATGTCAAAATGTCATGTATAAAAGTTTCTTATAAGCATAAGATCTGTCTACTGGAATTTTTCTAGAATTTTCTGAGAAGTTTCAAATTTTCAAAAGTTATGCTTAAATAGAAAAATAATTGGGCAAAAATAATAAACCACAAAATTTGAGAAAATGTAAAATATAAAAGTTGTTCAGAGAATAGTAATTGACTTACCTTATCAGATTTTTCGCAATTCACCTGAATTTAATGTGATTTTCTGAAGCGAGAAAAAGTAAAAAGAAAAAATGAGAAAAATCATGCACGAGTTTTTTTATAGGATTTAAAAGGGTATTTTCATAATTTTACAGGGTGTAATTTGTATTTTTTATACACATTTTTAGGGTTTTTATCATGTAAAATTCACCCTTAAATCACATAGAATGTATGAAAAATGATTAAAATTCATAAATTTTAATTTTAAACCACTTAATGCACTTTTATGTGATTTTTCAGATAAATAGACCAAGAAAGACAGATTTGGAGGACTTGGGTGAAAAGTCAACTCCAAATGAATAGCCGATTCGCAAATTCTGGGACAAGGATGGTCGAATTCACGACAAATCCCCCCAAAAACCCTACACACGTCTCTCCAATTCTCTTATAACCCTTACCCACCAACCATCCATGCCAAAACCTACAAAATCCAAAAAAAGACGAAAAGTCAAACCCGAAAAATCACCCAGTTGACCAAAAGTCAACTGTCTCAAAAGGGGTCAAACTGGGTACCAAATCGAAGAGCTCGACGAGACGAATCCAACGGTAGAAAACTCGCAAAAAAAGACCTTTTAGAACTCCTAGAAAATGCGATACAAGATCTGATCAACCTTGGTCAAAGTCAATGTTTGACCAGGTCAAACCTTCTCTCGACCAATAAAAATGAGACACATGTCCCCATTATTCATCGCAGAACTCAATCAGCGCAGAGATCAAGTAGTGTACAAGGATTATTTTATGGGCCAATCAAAGGTTAACACGTGGCGACTCAGTTAGAAATCAGTGAACCAAAGAGTGACACGTGGCTTAAGTAGTTAGATCTGGATAAAGTGAAGACACATGGCGATCATTGATTGGGGGACATGCTGATGTGTCAGTACGAGAAACGTACTATGGTCAGTACGAGAATCTTACTGCACCCAATCAGATCATGCCGCGTGGCAAAATGCGTTAGGGAAAACGCGTTATTCCTTAACCAGTTGACTGTCACCTCCGTTCCACTCTTGACTAGACACCTCCGGTCCACTTATAACACGCGCTTGTGAAATGAATGGGCCGTCTGATGCTTCGAAACAGAGCGGTATTACGAATGCAGTACGACGAATAAATTCAGCCAATAAAAAGATGCCACGTTGCACGCATTTTCAACAGAACTGAGGAATCAAACAGGTGATTGTTTCTTATTTGTGGGAATTAATGCTCTGGATTTGATACCGGCCAATAAGTGGGAACCACGTGTGAGGATGAGCAAATGCCAAAAATCCCCCAAAAGGTGTACCCAGACTGATTTGGAATAAGAAAAATTAAGAGGGAAATGTTAAATAACCCCCAAATTACTACCCAATATCAAAACCGGAACAAACATTCTTTTTAGTCCCACTACCCTTGTTTCCATTTTTGCAAGGATTTCTCTATAAATACATCCATTCTCACACACCATTCACACCTCATTTTCTCTTTTCTAATCCATTGTAAATATCATTATCTTCTTCTTGCTTTTTCTTTTTCTCCATGGATGACCTTCTTTAAGGTTGTCCTAAAACCCTAAAAAATTTCTTTTTGGTGAGTTGAGACAAAAGAGGAGCCAAGCTTCAAGAAGGAAGTATTGTTCTAGAAGGAGCGAGATTTGAAGGAAGATTCAAATCGACCAAGACGAGGATCTAGCTTGACTCTCCATTCATTTGTGGTTTGATTTATTTTTCTTCTTTTTCCTTAATTTTTCTCTCTTTTTGTTGAATGAATAATTTGTCAAGTATGCGTGTGAATATTGTTTGTGTGTGCATGATTGAGTAGTTTTATGTAGGTAAAGACTTTTTGTGTAATTTTGAGATAAAATCTTATGTTTGATTTATGCAATTTTATGTGCTTTTAGAGGATTAATTCTTGAACACTTTATAATGCTTGAGTCAAATTTTTTGGAAAAATATGTTTGATTCAAAAATTTGAATATTAAATTAATTCTAATTAAAAGATTAGTTTGATTTAAATTGTGATGTGTTTAGAAGTTATTTGATCATTTGAACACTTGGAAGAGATTTTTGTGATTAAATTAGGTTTTAAATCGAGTTTATGTAAAAGCTTGAAATTGGAAGTTTTTAAGTTCAACCTAATCTTGATTTATTAATTGATTAATTTTTGGAAGGAAATTAGTTAACCTTTGGTTCTAGAACTATTAAAATTGTTATCTTGTGTGATTAATGATTTACAAGTTATACAACTTGTCGTAATTTTCCTATCTTTTTATTAACTTTGAAAATCAACAAAAAATATTTTATTTCTTTTATTATTTTCTTTAAATTGTTCATGTCCTCTTAAACAAATTCATCACACTCTTTTGCCTTAAATTGTTAAACCTTGGAATTGCATTAAACGATTATCACTTGAAATTGATTTGTGATCCTGTTTTACTTAAGGCCAGTCTCTCTGAGTGTCGACCCCTAGCTCAAATACTACTTATACACTATTTGGTTAATTAGGGAAATTATAAATTATTTTGTTAATACGTGATTACACTACGTCACGTTTTCATGGCTCGTTACACAGGGGTACATGTCCCTAACAGGTTTCCAGTGATATTTTGTATAAAAGTCCATAATTTTCTGAAATTTACAAATTAGGCATGCAGATTCTTAAAAACTAATAATTAGATTATAATTAAAACTCATAACTATTTATTTATAAAATACTAGCTAATGCATTTTATATGAGAATGCTCACCATAAAATTTAGATTCTAATGGTATATTTTATTTTTTCATTCCATAAGTATTTATGGTTTAAAAATTAGTTTTATATAACTTTTTCAATAGCTTTACAAATAAGTCGTTGTATGCATGAATTAACTTGTGCATGATAAAGAAAAAATTCATAACTTTTAATTTACAAAACGAAATTTCATGCATTTTATATCAAAATTTTCGTATTGAAATATAGAATCTGAAAATTATTCTTGAATGCAAATTATTTTTATATTTTTAAAATTTATTTTTCTAAATAGGTTTGAAATAAATCTTGCGCTCTTTGGACTAAATTGAAAAATTCAGACTTAAACTAGGATTTTAAGAATCAAGAAATTAAACCCAACTTAAAAAACAAATTCCGAATAATATCAAATTCAAAATTTCATATCTTA
The DNA here is from genome assembly GCA_027726005.1 of Juncus effusus. Classification (NCBI taxonomy): domain Eukaryota; kingdom Viridiplantae; phylum Streptophyta; class Magnoliopsida; order Poales; family Juncaceae; genus Juncus; species Juncus effusus. The sequence goes on along the minus strand of CM050904.1, from coordinate 7,040,176 downwards.
CCGTAAATAAGACACAACATAAAATCTCAAAAAATGACACATGTAAAATAAATGAAATAATAAGTTATATATGAATGGAATAATATGGTATTTCTATAAAGTAAAATAATGTGTTCTAAAATAAACCACAGATAGAAAACTAACTTTAATTCTTCTAGTAAAAAAAAATAATTCTATAAACTAAAAAATGAATATCTAAAGTTAGGTGAGTTGTAAAAATATTGTGAAAAATATGGGGTATTTCAAAAACTACCAAAACAATGTCAAAATTGAATCAAGTTAGGTATAAAATTTTATTTTTATATGAAAACATATATGATAATTTTTAAATATTGAAAGAATTAAAAATATTTCATTTTATAGGGACTAAAATGAAAACATGTAATGAAAATATTTAAGAGGTTTATGAGTAAGATCTTTTTTTAGAATGGGGTGCGTATTATTTTATTTTAATTTATCCAATATCGTAATATATTATATTATTAATTATTACTAATAAAGCATCATAATATCAAACATTAATTGAAACTATTTACGGTGTATTACTACTTAAAATAACTTAATATACTAAAAAATTTCGTAAAAAGTTGAAAATAATTATTTGGTTCAAACTGAAAAATCATATCATATAAAAGTACATAGTTGGATTCAAATTGGGGACTCATATCAATAATCCTATGGAACACGTGTCAAGAAAAGAACAAAATACAAACTTTATAGATATAATTTGAGCCGTTTTGTTTGAAGGAAATATGGTTTCAATAAGAACAGTGAATCGTCTGCGTAAAACAAGACAAGGGTTGTGTTTGGTAATGGACTGTCAAAAAAGTTTGGAGAGGATAAAAACTTCATCCTCCGCTCAAAAGTGTCCACCGCCAATATAAAAAGGTTATGGCATAATGGGTCCTCTTGTCTTACACCTCTTTTGAGGTGTATGCTTCTTCCTGGATTGCCATTTGACACCTTTTAATACATAAAATTCAACACATTCAATTTATTTATCTCCAAACCATATAGCCGCTAACTATTAAGGAACCCGTAGCCATGTACGTTACATGTTCAGCGGAACAAGCAGGTTCAACCCTCTCTAGGATCATCGTTAAGTGAATAAAAGTACGAGATTAGCCATTAAAATTTATACCTCGGATCTTCCTGATCTACGAGATGGAGAACGGATGTAGGCCTGAACGATTCTGCCTAGCAACCTCTCCTTCCTGAAGCTTGACTCTACGAACCTCCTTGCTCTTCCTAGCGATGAAGAACTTGATCACTCGCTTATCTCCAAAGTAGGAGATTTCTACTCGTATCCACACGAACTTCAGACACACGGAATTACCGGACTTGGCTAGACGAGTCCGAAAATACCTTCCGAAATTACCTCACAAAACTCTCTCTATTTCTGTATCACAACGGCCTCTAAGGCTTAGAATTGTGTGTTAAATAGAGAGGGGCTGCCTCTCTATTCTATAGAAGAAGGCGAACAATTGCTCAGTTACCATAACTAGAACCCTAATTCTGCGCCTATTACGTTCCCAACGGACCGATTCCGTTCCGAACGGAATAGGAGCTTCCATGTATAAAATCTTGGCAGCCAAGGAAGCGCAATTACCATATCTATTCCGTATAAAATGGAACTGTTCCGTTCAGAATGGAATCGTACTGTTTTGTACAATCAATTATCCAATAGTTGATTATTTCGTTCACCGATTTATACATAACATGTATAATTTTTTGAGTCATTTTCATCCCGTATGAATGGAGTTCATTGTGTGACTGTGTAGGTTTCATTTAACGCTCGCAACGATCTTCTAAAGATCGTAAGTCATGAGTAACCTCTAGACTGATTTCATGACTACCCATGTTAAATGAAATGATCAGTGATCATACACCTATCTGAATAGACGTTTGCTTAGGCATGGAAGTATGTCATTCTTGAGTTTGATCTAAGTCTCTTTACTGATCGAGAATTAGACTGAGTAAATGCAAAATGAACGGAACTATTCCTTGTTCTATGACAAAAATTTTGCCTATTCCATTCTGAACAGAACTATTCCATTCGGAACGGAATAACGCTGAAAATTCTGTTTCCTTTTATTTTAGTTCCGTTTCCATAACAGATTCTGAAAACTATTTTCCGAAACTCTAGGAAATCATAATATCCAATATTATATTCCTAGAAACTATTTCCGTGATGTTTTGAAATAATATTTTCAAAGCCCTAAATTTACTAAATTTTGAATATAATCGATGATTATTTCCTTTACGAACACTCTAATGCCACTGTTGGGGAACCGTAACTGTAATGTGTATTTTTATACACATTTTTAGAGTTTTTATCATTTCAAATTCAATCATAATTCAAAAAAAATGTATAAAAATTACTCATAATTCATAAAACATGATTTGAAACCTCTTAATACATTTTTGTGTTATTTTACAGGCGAAAATGCCATAAAATGATGAACCAAAACGCAAATAATGAGGCAAAGATGGTAAAACAAAATCCTCAAACACTCTACAAAAATTCCCCCAAACTTTTACGAAAATTCAACAACCTTTTACCACCAAGTCAACCCAAGTCAAACGCCAAAATCGTCAAGTTGACCAAAATGCAAATTTTCTGAAATAGGTCAAACGGTATACCAAAACGAAGAGCTTGACGAGACGAATCCAATAGTACAAGCCTCGCGATCAGAAGCCTTTTAGAACTCTCAGAATCGTCAATTTAAAACCTGGTCGACCTGGTCAAAGTCAACATTTTGACCAGATCGGACCTTTCTTCTCCAAACTTCAATTTTTCAAACATGCTTGAAAACAACCGAACTGGCCAGCCATGGATCCAGCATGACGAGAAGAGTTGTCCTGTAATCTTTTCCGGTCTCGATAACTCCGGCGATCGCCGGAATTGGCCAATTCAAATGCGAAAAATGAGCTAAAACCATGGTTGATCTGCCTTGCCTTCCACAGTCCTCTATTCGAGCCAGGACCTATTTCATTCTCTTCTCCTCCTCCCACCCTTTCTATCCATATGAAGAACTCATCAAATGATTTAAAAACGAGTGAGAAATCTGTGATTGAAAAAGGTATTTGATGATATTCTCTGAGAAAAACTCAAGTCTTTCCAACCAACGGTCAAATTTCTGCAACGAGATGAACTCGATGGACCTTCTCCTATTTTTGTCAAATAATGGTATAATCTTTTTGCTCAGAGAGTTTTGGGGATAGAACGGGTAGAGATTTGAAGCCTCAATTTGATCGAAAAACTGTTCGAAGTAGGAGGATGAATCACGACCTTTCACTATTCGTGGTTATTTTGCGAGTTTAAAAAATTGGCCGATTAATGATGAACCTCAGAGAAGAAGGTGATGAATTGAGGTTTGAAACTCAGTATGAAGCTTCGTTGGAGAGTCCAGAACACAACTCAACTAGTAGTTTCGAGTTCCATTCACTTGAGTTGGATCGTGAGGTAGAAAGACCATTAATGGTGCGACTGAATAAAAATAAGATCCGCTATGGCTTTCATAGTAAAAGCTCAACCTTTACTCAATCGTTTTTCACCATTTTTGATTCTTTGGATTCGTGAGAGAGCAAGGATGCGATTTAGACCCCAAAATTGAGTTGATTAACAAGAGGAAGAAGATCAACTAATCTGAAATAAGAGATAAAACAATGGCTCCAACAACCTGAAGATTTCAAGCTTGTATTTCAACTCGAGCTGCGACTCAGACTGTTTGAGGATGGAATACATAACTCGACACCACAGGAGATCTAAGGAACTTGTTTGAATGATGCAATGACAAAACAGTTACATAGATGACTCGTTACACTATTTCTCGACCCATTTCATAACAGTGAATCATATCGACCATTTGAGAAATTGAGCGCCAAAAATCAAACGAAGAAACAATGAATCAAACTAAGTAGTATGACTCGGTTCGCGCGATGTGTGACTTAGTTCACCACACAGAATCAAAGATGGGACAACTTTTCAGCCTAACAATTTCGCGATTTAAACTCAGATCAGATCTGAAAGCCTTCCGCCAAAAACAGAGATAATATTTCAACCGCTCAAAACCAGTCAATTTCGTCCAGATCCTCAGTACAACCCATTGACCTGCCTGAGCCAATCACAAGCCTCGGTTTGTCACCTACTCTCCTCTCCATTCAAAACAGGCCATTAGTGTCTAAAGTCCAATTTGGCTATAAAAAACCCCTCATACCTCAGCCAGCGTACACACCACTATCCATTCTTCTTCTTCTTCCTCTAATACCACCATTGTTCAGTCTCAAAGCTTTTTGAGCTCTAATTTTCATTTTTGAGTGAAATCGAGCAATTCGGGGCTGATTTGGGTGAAAATCGAATCGGTTGATTCTAGCTTGAATCAAGGTTCAATTGAAGGTTCAAATCAACTCAAGGGAGCTACCGGCTAGTTTTCCAACTCTTTTAATTTCTTGATTGGAATTTTAGATCACAAGAACTCAATTTGTAATAATCATGATGAAATCTTGTCAAATTCTTGTTTTTATGAATATGTGTGAGTAGATCTAGATAGGGAGGGAAGTTTATGAGTTTTATGCATGAAATCTTGTAATTGTGTTGAATTTTTGGTGAATAGTCATGAACACACAATTTCTGAATAATTGGAGGAAAATTGCTTAGCTTAGTGTTTTTCATCAATTGATCTATTAAATCCAGAGTTTATTGGCATGTTAATCATCTAGAATGCTTAGCTTCGTGTTTTGTGTGATTAATTTGGAGTTATGAATGATTTAATTCAAGTTTATTTAAAAATGGTGTTTTGAGTTAAACTCGTTATTGAATCAATTTTCTTGAGTAAATCTTAGCTTAGATTGCTCAAATCCATCATCTAAATCTGTGAAATTATACCCTAAGTGATTAATGATTGTTACATCTCATGAATTTCCTATACATCTTTATTTTTAAACAGAAAATCAAACTCTAATCCAGTTTCTGTTTTTTCTGTTCTTTCCTTCTAATTTCGTATCCAATTCCGATATAAAAAATTTAATAAATATTTTTAAAATTTATTTCTCATTTATTAGATAATTTTCAAATGAAATTTTGCCCAATTCTGAATTATAAATTGTGAGATAATATTTTTCTAAATTTCTAATTTTTCTGTTTTTGACCTTTCTGTCCAGATTTACTGTTTTCTATCTTCTGAATTTTTCAAAATAAAAAACAAATAATCAAAATAAAAAATAGCCCTACATGCAGTATTTCTAAGTGTCGAATCCAAATCTGAATTTTAAAATACTAGTTATTAAGACATATCAGATGATATTGCCACTTTTGTAAGTACTGGTCTGACAGATCCAGTTTCTGAATCCAGACCTGAGTTTTCAAACTACAAAATATAATTGTACCAAATTTTGACAGTTTATTCATAACTTGATAATTGAATTTTGATAAAAATTTTGAGATTTTCCAAGCTCTGGTGTTTTTTCTATAATTTTCTGAAATTGTTGCTGAACCAATTTTGAATCTGAAATAAGTTCTGGACTGATCTGCAAATATATCGAAATTCTTAAATAAAATAATAATAACAGTAAGGACCATATTATAGATCTCTCTTTCTAGATTCCAACGGTACCTCGTGTGTTGGATTTGAAGTTTATTTGTTCTAGTTACGAGTTAAAACACTAAAGTATGACGTGAAACTAAATCTGAATTTGTTGAATATTAACTTTGGAAATTTTACCCAATAAATCTTGAACTAAAGACTTTATACTAGAGATGAATCATTGAGATTAGTTAATACTTGAGCCCACACTTCCTTGTGTTCGACCCCTAAACTCATTTACCACTCATACTCGTAATTTGAATAATAGGGAAATATAAATTGTTTTGCTAAACTAAACGACGGTTCTACCAGATTTACAGTAGCCATGTACGTTACATGCGCAGCGGGACCTACGGATTCAACCCTCTCTAGGATCATCGTTAAGGGAATAAAAGGACGAGATTAACTATTAAAATTTATACCTCGGATCTTCCTGATCCGCGAGATAGAGAACGGATGTAGGTCTGAACGATTCTGACTAGCAACCTTTTCCTTCCTGAAGCTCGACTCTACGAACCTCCTTGCTCTTCCTAGGGATGAAGAACTTGATCACTCGCTTATCTCCAAAGTAGGAGATCTCCACTCGTATCCACATGAAATTCAGACACACGGAATTACAGGACTCAGCTAGACGAGTCCGAAAATACTTTCCAAAATTACCTCACAAAACTCTCTCTATTTCTGTATCACGACGGCCTCTAAGCCCTGAGAATTGTGTGTTAAATAGAGGTGCTAAATTGCTAGGTTCCATCTGTTTTAATTCCTCTAAAAGTGCCATTGCTTGGTTCCATATGTTTTAATTTCTCTAAAAGTTCTATTTTCTCTTGATGGCTTTGGGGCCCATATACACCTAACAATCTTATTATTTTATTGTCCCTCAAACTACAAAGCATAACTGTACCAAATTTTGAAAACTAATCCATAACTTGATAATCGAATTCCTGTAAAAAGTTCATTACCATCATGTATCATCAAAATATGTGTTTATATTTGTAACGTACTCTACAAATATAAATACATATTTTGGTGAAACATGATGGTTAAGATATATATCTCCGATTGTTTTGAAAATTTGACTACAACATACTTAAAACATATATATTCCATCCGTACAGTAGAAATTTGAGTTAACACTTTAGATTTTTAATATATAGCGAATGTTGTCATTGTTGTCCAAATAAGCCCGTTGTCAAAAGAACCCACCATACATACATACATATATATATATATATATATATATATATATATATATATATATATATATATATATATATATATATATATATATATATATATATATATATATATATGGTCTTATTTGCACAACGGTGACAATATTGGTTCTAAAAAGTGATAATTCCAATTTCAACTGTACGGATGAAATATATATGTTTTGAATTTGTTGTGGATAAATTTTCAAAAGAATCAGAAAATTTTATCATTACCGTCATATATCTTCAAAATATTTAAATATACTTGTAATATGTTTCTACAAATATAAATACATATTTTGATGATACATGATCATAACGAAATATTTCTCTAATTCTAAATATCTGTAAAAATAGTAATTTAATAAATAATAATATATAAAATATAATAAGACACTATATAATATATAAAATACAATAAATACATCTTTAAATATCTATAAAAATAGTAATTTAAAAATATATAAAATATAATAGGGCATTATATAAGAAAATTTATGATATTTTGCTTGCTTACTTTTATATTTTTGACGATTTTTTGATACTTCATATCTTTTTCATCTTATAATGATAATTTTATGAAGTAAAAAATATGTTCTTATTCAAATTTCAGATACTTTTATGCACACTAATATTTGAGAGATAAAATAAATATTTATGTTAAATACAAAATATTCTTTTAAATTATCAAAATAATATCCGAATTTGTATTCATATCCAAAATATCTGAACTGTATCAATATCTATTTAATATCTGAATCATATCCGGATCCCAATAGCTCCGAATCCATACTGTATCAGAAAAAAATTGGATACAGATATGGTATGACTAGTACTATCTGAATCGAATCCAGACCGTTTACATCCTACCCGTTTCACAGTCCTCTCGACCATAGATTTGAATAAGAGCCCATGGCCCTCAAGTCGCCAAAGAACTTTCAACAAGTTGGTACCTATATCAAAGGAAGTTAACTCAATGTGACCTTGTATAATAAAATAGTCCAATTAGTTATTGAAAATAACTTATAATTTATTGATAGTGTTGTTATGAGAGAAGAAAATTTCTTTACCTCAAAGAACTGAAGACCAAATATTCTTATCAAGAGCAGCTAATATAGGATTACGCCTAAATTCATCACAAAATGCAATCTTCGTCTTGATTTCCGTATTGCCCAAAAAATCTACGAACCAAATTGCAGATCCAATCTTCCCCACCTTGGACGCTAGTTGTGTGATTCTACAGTAGCCAACTCGGTTGGTAAGTTATATAGTTCGATCCACATATCAACTCAATCCAGTCCAGATTCACCATCTCTAGATCCCACATTGATCTTATCGGTTTGAAGATGACCACATCATTTGGAAAACTCCACGGTCCCTTTTCCAGGACCCATCACATCTCTTCTGCATTCTTAAACTCAACGTATTACCATCAACATTTCACTCTCGGATCATAGATGCGGCAAAGGATTCTTCAAAAATACGCTGGTTTGTAATGACCTTAACCACGACAATTAATTCCCCCTTCCGCCGGGCGACTCCTCTATCATTTAGAGTCATTAAATCAGTATCGTCATTGACGGCATGTGCAAACCAGTCAGCCTTTGGATGAGCTCCTCGTCATAAGTCCCATCATCAGAGGTTGGAGCACCTGTAGCTTATGAGGATGAAGACATGAGATTAGAGATTTTGGGAAGAGTATATGTTGTGGATTTATCTGTGTATGAAATATTAGAATTTTGTGGAGTCAGAGGTGCGAAAGAGGGAAAAAGATATATGTGTTTTCTGGAAGAAGGTAAAGATAGAGGAGGAGAGTATTGCATGAGAATTGGACCAAGAATCGAGGGGAGTATCTGATTCGTTCTATGATGTGATGTGGAACCTTCTATGCGTTTTGCTTTCTGTCCAAATATTAATTGGTCTTCTGTATCGTTTATGGATAGCATGGTCCTTCTACTATCATAAACGGGCCAACTATTCATAACAGAGTGAGCCACCATTTTCAGACCGTTAGGGTTAAAGCTCTCTTATGTCTCCATGCAAGACACGCATCTCCTTTTCAGTCATGTGGGGACCATTTCGTACCTCCCGCTATTTTTTTATGGTCTGATCTGATTATTTGAAGTCCGTTTGTCCATTTCCTCCCCTAGTCTCAGCTCGCGGACGGATCTCATGGATGGAATGCACTGCTCCTCCATGTCCATCTCCGATACCCCTTCTTCCACTGGAGCATCTTCATCAATACCAATGATTTCTCTCATTCGGAACGAATTATTCTCGAGATGTATAGCTTGGTCCTCCCTGTCTTCAATGGCCTCAACCTCCTTTCTTCTATTGCATTTCCTCCAATATTTTCTCTGTTTATGTTAGGCATTGCAGAGGATGCTGAGTTGGTAGGGTTTAGAGGTGGCTCAAGGTTTGACGAATTTTCTCGTCCTTGGTCATCCTCATTTGAACCTGGGTATAAGTTGGGTGATGGTGGTGGGCTTGGGGGATAAAAATAAGCTACACTCTCCTCGCCTTCCACATCGAAATAGCATTTCGACCACTTGCCTCCTACAGCCACTATATGTTCAAACGTTATTAGATTGATACTGTAAACTCTGACATAGATGAGCAGTGTTTCCCATAGACAACCATTGATATCATGGTAGTCAATGGCCTCTAGCTCTCTGAAGTCCCTGCATATCTCTTTCATAATTGATTCGGTCCAACAGTGCATCGGCAAATAACGAATGTGTATCAGAACGATAATTTGTGGTTCATAATCGTCTGATTTAGGATGTTGATTCCACGTGAATAAACTTATGTCTGAAAGATGGTAATCTTGTGGAACATTCTGGAGAATCGATTATTGGGTATGAGGCCATGGGGTTGATGAAGAAAGGCAAAATCATGAAGTTTGATGAAAGCGTATTGGAGGCCGGTTCCCCCGAAGTGGTCTGCCAAATGATCCTCCACTTCCTTTATTGGTAGAGCATTTACCACATTAACCACCACACTATTTTGTAGTTAATTCAGGCCTTCGAGATTTTCATTGGACTCAGGGATTTGGATAAAAATTGTAGCTGGTCTAGCATTGGGTATTGAGAATGGGTTATTTGGTATAGCCATGGGAAATATAGGGAAGAGAGGAATGATGGAGTATGAGGATGTGAGCTGAGAGATTGAAAAGAGAGAGGGTGGAACAAGAGACAGTGAAGACAATGGGCAGCAGAGGGGGAGGGATTGGGGGTTTGAGGATGACGAGTATAGAAGAGAAGGTAAAGTACGAGCTATCAGGGGAGTAGAGGTAAAGCACTACAACAAAATGGTACAACAGTAAGGGGGGGAATTGTTGCTTAAAAAATCGTGGCTGTTGTCAATAGCAATGGGGTTCCGTGATTATTGTCCCGTGACTAAAAGCTATGTTGTTGTTGCATTCAATAGCCACGGTACCATGGCTATTGATAAGCAACAGTCACGGTTTGACCAATAGTCATGGACTGTGGCTATTAATAAACAACAGTCACGGTATATCAATAGCAATGGGTAAACCGTGGTTGTTGATAGGGAATACCGTGGCCATTGCTCTATTTTTTGTCGAAATATCTATCAACAGCCACCGTACCGTGACTATTGACCCCATCAATAGTCACAGTACCGCGGCTATTGCTCAAAATTATTTTTGTTACCGACAGTTTTTGATTCAAATCCTCAAATTTATTATTCGCTATTCGCTACAAGAAAATCCTGAACGCTGCAGACTGCTACACGCTATTTGTAACCTTGGTCGTAATAGATATAATTAAACATACAATTGAATATCAACTCCAAACCCTAAACCCAAATCCAAATCTAGGTTTTAATATTCTTTAGCTACATCCATTTATCATGTCTTTGCCCGCCTCCCAACTCAGTTATATTTACACTACAATCCCTAAAATAAATAAAAATAAAATTAACAACACAAAAAAATTATTAATTTTGAAGTAGTAAATACAAAGAAAGAAAATGAAAAGAACAAACCCTAGCATGTCATCAAAAATGGGATCTTATCTCTAACTTGGAGAAATAATATATTTGGAGATTGCCATGATATAATTGGAATATTAGATTCTTGTAACCAATTTGGCGATAATGTTTTTTGTGTATTTTTGTCTGAAATCTGTACGCGCCAAGCTGGCCTCACACATATGGGTCCGGAAGCCCTAAATAAATAAAAGTGTGATAATTAATATACCGTTTAAATCAGAAGGTTGCATATCAGCCCCTCCTAAATTTCTAAGTTTACAAGAGCCACTGTTGGTTATTCATCTATATTAAACCACCGTTCTGAAATATTAATGAAAAAATATTTATTATTCATAATTATTCAATATTTATCTAAATCAGTCGCATGAAAATTCAAGAAAAACATTTTTTTTTTCTTTTCTTAATTTTATTTTTTGGAGAATTACCTGATGGAGATATACAAACTTTTCCACATCAGTAGCAAGCATATTTGGCTGCAAAACATTAAAAAATATGTATTATATGCATAAGAAAAACACAATAACAAGAAATGCCACATCAAACAATTTATCCAATAAAACAAATAATAAATAAATAACAGATTAACTAATTACCTCAACATTAAAAAGTATGTATTATATGCATAAGAAAAACACAATAACAAGAAATGCCACATCAACCAATTTATCCTATAAAAACACAAATTAACAGTTAACAAACAAATAAATATAATATAATCCAAAAAAAGAAAATTCACATTAGCATTTTAACAAACAGTTTTTTTTTTGAAGGAAAATGGAGTAATCCAGATGGATTACCCTTTTTTCATTAATTTGAGACTGAATTTACAGACAAGACACCTGCAGTTGAATGCATTCTCAACTCAACATTTACATTAACAAACACACTTGACTAATCGGTATGAAAAATAAGAATCTCACCGCTCTACCTATTACAATTACTCTCTATCTTGATCCACATATTTACACTAGACTTTATGCTCCAAAAACATTCATCAACATTAGCCATTGTTCCTTGAAATTTTGCTGAATTTAGGCATAACCAAATGTGCCAGCATGTCCATCCTCTCCAAATTCCTCATTTTTTTCGCATTTCTTTGTTCATTCCCACCCGAGATAGATCCCAATTGCTAAATTCCAATAGTAGTCCCTGTTGTTGACTTTCGAAATTCGTTAGAACTTTGGTCCACACACTTTTTGCAAACATACAACAGAAGAAAAGATGAGTTATTGTTTCAAGAATATTCTGCATACAACATACACAGAAACACGGTCCTTCTTGTTATATTCCATATTTCTCTGGAAAAAAAAAAATTAATTACAAATAAATAAGAGGATTAAAATATAAAATTTCATATTTAATGGAGTATTCTGAATAAATGCCATCACTTCCTTGCATAACCGATTTGACTCTTGTTTGATGAATATTTATAACTTAATTTTAGGGCAATGAAAAATAATTATCCAAATTTTAGGGTCCTTTCTGCAAGTGTGTCCATTCAATTCCACCCTCATTCTGACGTTTCCTTCCATCCATTTAATATATAAATAATAATAAATAAATAAAATAATAATTGGCTCTTCACATATCATCTCATTTATTCGGCTGCATGTAACTTCCTTCACATGATCCTTTTAGCTATTTAGTATCTCATTAAAGAAAAAAAAAATAAAAAGAATACAATTGTAACATCCAAACGAAAAAGGACTATTTTGCAAAACTGACTCATTAATTGTCTATTTCGTGGCCTTGTGTAACCGAGCCACTCTCCATTTATGTCAGAAGCACTATTTATACATTCCTCATATTCATTTCTCACTTGGTCCCATTCTCTGATCAAGCTCTCCACATTTTTTCTCCCATTTCTTCTTTCGTTTTCTTTGGTGCATGTGTTCTACCTAGACCAATAAGAAGGAGGTCTTAAAGGTGCAGTGAGCCGAGTCCATGGATAGTCAACGCAAACTTTTGCCTCTTTTCTAGTTCGATCTATTGTCCTTTGATCCGTATTGATAGTTGTATAGTGACTTCTTGCCGTTTCTAAGGTAACTGGACTTCTATATGATCTAAAATTATTTTTATAATAATGCAATATACCTATTTAGTATACGCTTAAGAAATTGGTTCTTAATATCTAGATTGCGCAATCGAGTTATAAGAGTAATTTAATTATTTATTTTAAATATTATAATAAAGTATTATTCTTATCTGAAAAAGTAGTTCGGATTATATTTCCGACATTGATGATTGAGTATGAATAAGAAAATGATAATGGTATTTTGAGAAGAAAATAGAAGAATATATTTTTATTAAAATTTCTTATGTGTTAGTTGGTGCGGATGGTTACGGGTTAATTGGTCAGGATTTTATAAAATTGGTGTGTGATTGTGTGAAAACTCCAAGTTGAGTTGAATGTGTGAAAGCTCGAAAGGGGGCTAGTGAAATATTATTTTTGAAAAATATGAAGACTCGAGACACCCGTAACTGGCCAAGTTGATTAATATATGAAATTAGAAAAACTATCTTAATACTTAACTTTATTATATTATAAGTTATATTTAATATATTAAAAATCAATGTTTTAAATTGCGATATAGCGGTCCGTAACGCTTGGAGTTTTTTTGTAGAGGATTGCGGTAGTGGGCGAGATTGTGGCGCTACGGCCTTGTAGCGGAAATATCACTTTTGTATGGTTATAATTATTAGGGGTGGGCAAACGGTCGGTTCGGGTTGAACCGAACCGACTAACATAAAACCAACTTGAACCGAACCGACTCTATTATAAACCGAACCGAACCGTTTAAAATTTTGAACCGAATTAAAACCGAACCGAATAAACCGATTTGTATATCGGTTTATTCGGTTCAACCGAACCGAATTAAATAGTCAAAATAACAGAAGAAGTTGAACCTTGGCTGTGGTGGCTATGGGCGGCGGCGGCGGCTCGGTCTCAGGCGGAAGAGAGACAGAGGAGGGGCGGAGCCGCGGAAGACAGGAAGAGAGACAGAGAGTTGGCGGAAGAGAAGAGAAACAGAGGGGCGGAATTTTTTTTTTTTTCTAAACCGTTACAGAGCAACTTTGTAACGGTTAATTAATAAAAACCGTTACTAATTATACTATTAGTAACGGTTTTCATAAAAGAACCGTTACAGATTGTGGACTATTTATGCATATTCTGTAACGGTTCTTTCATAACAACCGTTACTAATTACACTATTAGTAACGGTTTTTATGAAAGAACCGTTACAGAATATGCATAAATAGTCCACAATCTGTAACGGTTTATAATAAACCGTTACAGATTTTGGACTATTTAAGCAATTCTGTAACGGTTCTTTTAGAAAAACCGTTACTAACGGTTCATTTAATATTGGGTTTGGGTTTGGGTTTGGGTTTGGGCCGGATATAAATTAAAAAATAGATAATAATTATCCAATAGCGCAATAGCGCCGCTTTTGTCCGCTATTATCACCGCAATAGCGGTGCTATATCGTCTGTAGCGGCCAAAACGCTATATTTGCTATTTTTTTGTTGCGAGTTGCGTTTCATAGTAGTTTTCCGCAATTGCGCGCAATTACGCCGCAATTTAAAACACTGTTAAAAATACTTTTATAAAAATTTGGTCATATAGAAGCTGCGTCGTATCATGATGTTACTTAGTTAAATTATTTAGCTAAAGATTTCTACTTTATTTTATTTTTCTTATCGGCGTAGGTATTTGACGGAATGGACGGGCGATTTGTGAGCTTAGGTTCATTTTGGAATGACTTGATTTTGATGTATGTCGCTTAGCACGACTAGTAAGTCGTGTCGCGGTTGCATCCGGGATCAGAGTGTAACACTTCTCCTCCCCTTTTCAACCAGTTCTCCACCGTCAGCACTTTATTTTGTGCCACCAACCAAACTAGAGTCTTCACCTTTGTCGGTAAGTTCCATTTCAAAATACACGAAATGCACACCAACAAACAGTTTTGGTGTGCATTAATGTTTCATACTCACTTTGTTGCCGTAATCTCCAAACAAATAATGGCTTTGCAAGCTTCGCACTATGATTATAAAAGAAATAAAATATCCCTTGAATTATTTATAAAAAAAAATGAATCTTGATTTTCAAAAGAATAAAAAAGAATGAATCTTAATTCAAAAAACCCTTTAAATTTTAAAATCTCCTCAAGATCCTCCAAAAAACCAATTAAGAGGAATTACGAAGATAATCGACAATCATGACAAATAACCCATACCGAATTATCGAATAAAATCCTAATCCAAGCAATTATACCAACAGAATAAATTGACGTACAATTAAACTCCCAAAAAACGAGACTAGCTACAGAAAAGTCATAAAAAACTACCAAAAAATGAGAAATAAGAGAAAACACACCTCAAGATTGAAGAAATTGGAAAAGGAGAGGCCACCGTTGGCCTGGTGCGGCCCGCTGCTCCATCCCCGTCTAGGGTTACGGTCTCCAAATGAGAGTAATGTGTTACGACTCTAGTAGTATTAGAGAGTATTAAATGTGGAGTTATTTAGATGTGTTGATTATGAGTCAAGAAATTAAGGTAGGTATTTGGATACGTATTGGGTATGTTTAGTAATTAGAGTCAAATTAGTTATTGTATGGTTATTTAGGATTAGTGTGTAGTTATCTAAATGGTTAGTGTGTAGTTATTTGGAGTTACCTAGTTGGTTATTGGGTATCTCTATAAATAGAGAGAAAGGATGATGAGTAAGAGGAGAAGATTTGTAATGTTGAATTGAATAGATAATAGTTTCTCTTTTGTTTCTTAGTACTCCTTAATTATGAGTTTGTATCTATTTCACTCTTTAGAGCATGTATCCACCTTCATAACCTTAATTTCGCCCTCAAATCCGTTGCGAATTAACCCGGTTCGCAACAATTGGTATCAGAGCCAACGATTCTACATACCTAAATCACGCCGAGACGCCAATATGCCGAGCACTTTGACAAAAAAAAAACCACGCCATGACAAAAGGGAAGATAAGTGGGGAAGAGGAGCAGTTGATGATGGTGTTATGCCCTAGGCCAAAGTGTTTGTGACCTTGATGATGGATTGTAATAACAAACATAATATTTATTCTAAGATATTTCATATAATATGTGCGTATAGGTTATTTTAATATAATTAAAGTAGACCATGAATATGCAATTCAGCTTTATATCATCAAAGTACGTGACTTTGATAGTAAAACTATAAAGTATTATGAATGCTATTCTAAATCGTCCCTGGTCATTTATAGGATATTTGTGGAGACAAATATACTTGCGGATATAAATAAATATATATATTTATATACAAGCTATAAATGTACACCAGTATATTAGTTGACTGATGATTATGTTTTACTGATCATGGATAAATAGTTATCAAGTCATTAATATAGGTATATGTTAGAGACCATATACTGGACTGACCCGCCATAAGAATGCTACATGTTTTACGTCATTAGCGATTCTTGTAACATAAAGTATTTATAGTCCTTTGACCTGAGATTGTCTCGGTTCCCAACATGAGTAATTTTATACTTTAATATAATCTAACACTGCCTTTAACCGGATGGTCATAACGGTTATGATTAGGTATATAATGAATCATGTAGAGGGATGAGTGCAATCAAGACGGGATTTGTTCCTCTCATAAATGAGAGAGATATCTTTAGGCCTCTTGATGAATTGAAGTGAAGAAATGTATGGCCATACTCAAATGAATTAATAAGAGTTATTAATGTCATTTGTTCTTGTTCAGTTTAATTCGGGATCAAGAAATATTAATCGATTAATATAAGGATGGCGTCTTACATGCCTTATGATCGATATAGATATCGCGTGACAAAGGGACTAAATACGTGATTGTTGATTAGGTAAATCAGATCACTGATATTCACTTAAATTGGGTAGTCATGATGGCTTGCTAGAGTCCGCTCATGATTTATAGACGGTCAAGTTTATTGCCAACATTAAGTGAACCTACAGGGTCACACACAAAGAACAAATTGAAACGGGCGCAGAAAATCATAGCGACTTATATGATGAGTTGCATATGAATGTCACAAAAGATATTGCCATCTTATGTAATAAGATGTGATATATATGTATATAAAGACTATGAGCACACAAGATCATGTAATCTAGAAGAGTCCAGATGATGATATGTGGATAATGATGAGTGATGTCATACACATCTTTTAGTGTGAATAGACATGACTCTTCACCTCTATATAAGGACATAGAGGGCTCCAAATTCATTGTACCAAATGATTCTCTCTCTCATTATTTCTCATTCTCTTTTGTGAGACAAAAAGAGAGAAAATATCCTTTCTCATTTGTGTGACAAAACTACTAAAGGGTGCTTTCCTTTTATATGACAAAATGAAAGGGTGCAATTATATGAGAGAATTATACATCTTTTGTGAGACAAAATAAGAAGAAGAAAAAGAGTTTTCTTGTGCAAGAGAAGAACAAGCTACTAGCATATATATTGTTCTTCTTCCCGTTTTAAGAAGTTTGTTCGTGTGGACACCGGCAGAGGCGTTCGTACTTTCGGCGCTTGTGATCTATTCGGCCTAAGTTTTGGTGGAGACGGGTTGTTGAGAATTTTGGTGGAGACCGATTGTATGTGCGGTAGATGGCTTCCGCATGATCCGACCTAGACGGACTAGACGGACGGAAAATCGGTTAGGACGGTAACCGGTTTAGAGGCGCTTGGACAACACACATGGTTTGAGCGTCACGGATTAAGCGTAATCCGAAAGGTATCTTTAAGATTTATTTCTTTGATTTAACCGATACGCACGGATCCTCGGATTGGTTTTGGACGAAATTTTTTGTTTTCCGCTGCGTTATGCACGTCCGAAACCCAACAGTGGTATCAGAGCAACGTACGTGTTTCGGTTAAATTAAGACGGTATATATGAGATATATATTATTTAGATACCATTTATAATTTTGATTTATATAAGGCTTGCATATAGAATTTTCAAGTGTTGAATATTCTTAATTGAAAGGATGCGAAGTTTTGGGGATTCATGAAGAGGTGCATGTGATGTACCATATTTATGAAAGGGTTCATATGATGAATAATTCATGAAAAGTTGTTTTAACGAAAGGATGCATAGAATCGTGAAAAAGATGTGTCTCCAAAAGTCTCACGCAAATAGTTAAGATTAGTTGTATCTAAGATAATAGTAAATATATGTCTCGTCATACAAAAATGTTTAATTGAAAGTCGGTTCACATTGGGATGCGTTGGTCCAGCGAAAGGCCACACTTCATATCAATAATTATACATCAAATTATATAGTATAATTGATTCAAATAATTAATTGGTCGCAAGTTGTTGGATCTGATCCGAACCAAATTAAATGTGTTACATCAAAGGGTGCCACATAAAGGGTTAAATGGCTACTAAAAGCCGCCGAATTTCATCTGTATGAATGGTCATGACCAATAACATGATTCATGGCAGCCACTCAAATGAATTATTTGATAATTTATTTGATACATGGTCATGACCAATAACATGTATAATTATGAAATTATATGGCTGCACCTATATTTTTATAATATTCATCTATAACTTGAGAGTTTGGTAAAGATACGATAAATGGATAAATGGATGTGATCCAAAACTATGTCTAAGGGGTGCAACTAAAGGATGCGATCCAAGAGTTGCGTCTAAGAGGTGCGATCAAAGGATATGATCCAAATGTTGCGAGCAAGAGTTGCGACCAACAGGTGCGACTAACGGGTGCGACCAACGGATGCGACCAACGGATGCGACCAAAGGGTGCGACCAAAAGGTGCGACTAACGGGTGTGACCAAGGGATGCGATTCAAATGTCACATTCAAAAGACGCGACGAAGGTTGCGACCAAAGGGTGCGACTAAAGGGTGTGACCAACGGATGCGATCCAAATGTCACGTCCATAAGGTTGCGACGAATGGGTGCGACCAAAGGGTGCGACTAAAGGGTGTGACCAATGGATATGATCCAAATATCACGTCCAATAGGTTGCGACTAACGGTTACGACCAAGAGGTGCAACCAACGGGTGTAATCGACATGCGCAACTAAGAGGTACGACCGAAAAGGTGCAATCGCAAGAGTTGCGACCTCTTGAATAGTTGTGCCTTCATGAAAGGGTGCATACCATGAATTACCTTTTTGAAATGGTGCATGTGATGCATTATTTCATGAAAAGTTGCATGTGATGTATTGAATTCATGAAAAGATGCCTATGATGTATTAATGTGTAGAAAAATGTGTATTGACAAACTTGACCAAGTGTTGACCATGTTGATCATGTTGATAGTTGACTGTTGACCCATTGTGTTGACTGTGGACTATGTTGACTGTTGATTGTATTGACTATTAATTGTTGACAGTTGACTACACTAATTTACCCCTTGACTGTTGACCATTGAATTGGTCAAAAGTTGATCATGACCTGGTCAAAATATTGACCATTGACTGTTGACCTTGTCAAATGTTGGTCGTTGACCGAGTCAAATGTTGACCAAATCAAATATTGGTTTTTGACTTGTCAAATGTTGACAATGACGACCGTGCCCCAAATTCGCATTCATATATATATATATATATATATATATATATATATATATATATATATATATATATATATATATATATATATATATATATATATATATTTTATAAATGGGTAAATAATCGTAACATAATATGATTATGTTTATATTTGATATATTTGTTGATATGTATTTATATAATGAGAAAGTTCATTAGGCATAACACATGCATCATGGAGATGAAGGAGTTCATCGTCCATCATGAATACATCATTAAGATAACAAGTTCATTTTCAACCACACATCATGGAGATGAAAGAGTTCATCGATTTCGATACATGGAGATAAGATTTCCATATACAATCTAAGAAAAATTTCATGGAGATGAAATATATATTAGGAAATCTTTATGTTAGTTCATAAAGATCAAGGCCATGATATATCATCGTTATTATCTTTATTCGATTATTACATATGATGTTCTTTGAAGATTGCATAATAACATATAATATTAAATAAAATCCCTCAAAACAATATTAAGTCATGAAGTGCCTTCCATAAGTCTAAATCTCTTGATACTCTGATCGACCCTGCATAGGTCATGCCAAAGCTGGGTATGTAGGGACAATCTTAGGATGAGAGAATGCGGAAAATAGGAACCAACATAGGTCATGCCAAAGCTGAGTGTGTTGGGTACTATGTTGCCGATGATTAGACATGGTTCGACTTAACTAGGCTATCAAGTCGGACTTGGGCTCGGGGCATACGATAGGATATATACGTCGAGCATATGATGCTTATCCTATGTTGTTCAAGAATTGTATGAGATACAATTGGAATTGTTCCTACCTAAATAAGTTAAGTTCTGGGCGATGAGCCAAAGCTCACTTAGGACTTAATTGAAATATGGATCTTGTCTCATTATGAAAATTCAAGGATTGAAAGTTTCCGAATCAATGCGATTGAGGGTTATTGATTTGATTAAAAATAGTGGGAGCCATTATATGAAATATTTAAAGAATAATAGTCTTTGCATATTATTCAAATCGAATAATATATCTATTTATGTCTCACGATAGGTCCTTGAAAAGGACAAATAACATAAGATGCTAATAATCGTTAACATGAACATGGACAAGTATTGTCAATGATGTTCTTGTGCTTAAAAGGAACGTAAAAAGGTACTCCCAAAGATAAGGGCAAGATGTTGCCGGGTTTCGGCCTTAAATAAGAAGTTGGTATATTTTGCAATGAATCGGTTCATTGAAAGAAACCATAATTTCTCAAGAAGATATGAAAAAGGGAATGAAAGGATAGTGTGACTACCGCTTCAAGTATTTTTATTATAGAAATTAACTTGTCTATTTCACATCATATGTATTAGATACACGATGTGAATCACACATTTGTGAAAATGTGCTGACAAAGTTGTAGACTATTGGGTAAATATGATGTTAACATATGAGTGACAAATGTAGCAAAAGTTGTTGCATTTTCAACAAATGAGTGACAAATGTAGCAAAAGTTGTTGCATTTTCTCAAGTAACTCATTTATTTACATTGTCTTTTTGGACTTATCGCCGACATAAATAATTGTTATTTAATGTCGACAATAAATTTTGTATTATCTATAGTTCGAGTTTATCTATGAATGGTTATTAATTTATTATTGAGAATAATTTCACCATTCACAAATGTCAATTTTCTTTGGAATGTTCCAATAGAAAAATTACCTTATGTGTTATATCGAACAAGATAATTATAAGTCTATCTATAACATTAATATTAAGAATTTGAATCTAGCATTGTCGCTTGGTCTACTTAAATAAGATGAACATTTATTAAATCCATTAAGATAGATTTTCAAATTCATTTGATTTTGAATCATTTGAAACATGTATAACTTATTTATTATACAAGATGACATATACGTCTTTCACAAAGTAAGGTGAAAGCAAGTTACTTATTGACTCTCATACATAGTGATGTATGTTCATCAATGAGTGAAGGTGTTAGATAAAACTACTTCATCGCTTTATTGAAACAATAAATTTGAATATTTTGAAAAGTTCAAAAGTTACAAATAATGAAATAGAGAATAAATTTGGCTTCGAAAAACAAATTTCTTTGATGAGATCGAGAAGTCGAGAACCAAGTGTTTGATCATCATGATAATGATATCGAACTTTATTAGATATAGTTCGATCATGATGAGTCAAATATATCTTCTATTTCTTTTGGGGTTACGCTCTTATTGCGTTCATACTGAACATAATTTCATCTAAAGCAGTTATGAAAGATTCCATATGAGATATGAACTGGTAGGTGTATCAGATTATCTTTTATCAAGATTTGAGGATATGATACTTAATTGAAGCATCATGCATCTAATCGGATTAGTGCTTATTGTGGAATATCTTAAGAAAAGTAAAGGATATTACTTCTATAATTAATATGAGAACAAAGTGTTTGTTACTCGAAAATTATATTTCTTTGGAAGAAGTGTTTCCAAAAGAATTACTGGGAGTAAATTTGAAAAGTTCAAATTCCACATACTGACAGTAATGCTCGGATGGAAATTAATTCAGATTTCAACTGGTGATTGAGTCTGCAATTAATCAACTAGACTCTCAAGATGTTGAAGAGTCTTGGTATATAACATAAGTGTATTCATGTAGATCTATTAGAATTTATCGCAGGCCCGAAAAATATAGATATTTCGTGTCTAATGATAAAAATTTCGTACTCATAGATGATGAGTCCACATTCTACTAATAGACTATGATGAGTCAAGGCTCTTATGGTTAGAGACTTTGAAAGTTGAGATGTTATCCATGTCAGACAATCAAGTTTTGAATTTGATTGATCCATCAGATGGAAATACGGTTTTAAAAGGAAGACCGACATGGATAATGTGCAAACATATAATGCATGATTTGTGGTTAAGTTAAACTCATAGTATAGACTATGATAATATTTTTCCAAGTCATCATGCTTATGTATTTCAGAATTTTCTTGGGCATATGTTCATAGTATGATTATGAAAGATGCGAAGTGGATGTCAAGACGTTGTTTCTTAATAGAAACATATGAAAGTATGTATATGATACAACTTGAGAGTTTTGTCTATCCTAAAAAATTTTGAAAAGAGTTTGCAAGTTGCATAAATTCATTTATGAATTAAAGCAAACATCTCTAGGTGAATATTTATTATTTGATGAAATAACCAAACGGCTTCCGCATGATCCGACCTAGACGGACTAGACAGACGGAAAATCGGTTAGGACGGTAACCGGTTTAGAGGCGCTTGGACAACACACATGGTTTGAGCGTCACGGATTAAGCGTAATCCGAAAGGTATCTTTAAGATTTATTTCTTTGATTTAACCGATACGCACGGATCCTCGGATTGGTTTTGGACGAAATTTTTTGTTTTCCGCTGCGTTATGCACGTCCGAAACCCAACAGTTGAAGAAGCTTGCCGCGGAGACTCGACAAAATACAAAGCAAATCTCCAAGCTTTCCGACGGTATCCAACACATGCAACAACAATTCGACCAACTCAAAGGAAGCAACGAGTCTCAATTCGGTGAATTGCGAGAGATGTTCACTCGATTGATGAATCGGAGCACTAGAAAAAAAGGGTTGGGTTTTGAGGAGACTGAGCAGGTATCCCGACAAGATCGTGAGGATCTAGACGAGCGCGAATCGAATTCTGACGAGTATGAATCGGACATGCGTGAATTGGATTCGATCGAGGTTGAATCGGAGGTTGTGATGGAATGTGATAATGTATTCTAGCCAAAAATACTTGAGTCAGGCATGACGCGATTAAGGGATAGGATAGATTTGGATACGTATTTAGTTTCGAACGGAATTAAAAGGGTGATCCTAAATCTAAATGAAGGCGAGCAAGTTCCATGCATTGGATGGTATTTGTATGTTTCTTTTGGGGTAACTCTCGAAGGATGGAGATCGTTTCCAATCGATGCGGGACCGAACTTATTGGTTGCGGAAGGAGTTGCGATGAAAAGGCCACAACCTAAGCCGAATATAAGGAGAGATGCAAGTTTTTTGTGGGTGATGGTTTCAATTGTACGAAAAGACCACCGCCTAAACCAAATATTATGTTTTTTTCTCTTAATGATTGTATTAATTCTTATTTGATCCTTGAGGACAAGGATCTTTAAAGGGGGGAGTAATGTTAGGACTCTAGTAGTATTAGAGAGTATTAAATGTGGAGATATTTAGATGTGTTGATTATGAGTCAAGTAAGAAATTAAGGTAGGTATTTGGGTACGTATTGGGTATGTTTAGTAATTAGAATCAAAGTAGTTATTGTATGGTTATTTAGGATTAGTGTGTTATCTAAATGGTTAGTGTGTAATTATTTAGAGTTACCTAGTTGGTTATTGTGTATCACTATAAATACAAAGAAAGGGTGATGAATAAGAGGAGAAGATTTGTAATGTTCAATTGAATAGATAACAGTTTCTCTTTTGTTTCTTAGTACTCTTTATGAGTTTGTATCTATTTCGCTCTTTAGAATTTGTATCCACCTCCATAACTCTAATTTCGCCCTCAAATCTGTTGCGAACTAATCCGGTTCGCAACATAGTGAACGGCGCTAGGGAGAGGGAGAGAAGTGAACGGCACGAGAGAAAGAGAGATCTGAGAGAAGAGAGAGAGAGGAGAGGCCGGCGGATCTGGCCGGCGACACGAGTTTAGGTGAGAGGATTTAAACGAGGCAAGAGGAGTTGAGCGAGGGAGAGTGAGAGGCCGGCGAGACAGAGAGGCTACAATAGTGAGGAGAGGCGAGAAGCTTCTGTGTTGCGTTAGGGAGAGAGAGTAAGGAGCAGCTTTTTCTGTGGGGTTAGGGTTGCGTTAAGGGAGAGAAGAGGGGTTTGGTTGCTCTAATTTCCACGCCTAATAGTCAGGGGCCGTGTCTATCAGGCTATACTGTGGCTATTGGGCTCAACAGTCATGGTAAACTTAATAGCCACGGTACCGTGGTCGACTAACCCAATAGCAACCGTATTCCATAAATAGCAACATGCCATTGCTATTGTGAAGGTCCGTGGCTAATGTGTGATTTTGTTGTAGTAGATTTAGATCTCAGAATCCCATGAAAATCGTAAGAGAGAAATCGCCATGTCATATGTGAGAGAAAAATCTCGTTTTGCTTTATTTGTCGAGATGAAAAAAAAACAGTGTACACCCTCAGGTCCCGTTTAGTAGGTGGATAAGTTGGAGTTAAATGAGTTTATTTCTCTTAACCCGGGCCAGATGAAGAAGAAAAAAGAGAGTTAACTAGGAATAACTCAAATTTTAACCCCAAATTTTTATCCTTGCTCAAACCAGGAATAACAATATTCCTCAAACCAGGAATAACCCCAATTAGAATTTTAACTCCATTTTAACCTTACATCTAATTTTTTTATTATTTTCTTATTCCTAAGTTTTTCTCTCTCGGCTAACTCATCTTTTTCTCCCCCAAATATAACATTTCTTCTTCTTTTACTTTCTTTCCTCTCAAATCTCAAATATCTGTTGATATTTTTATCTTCTTCATTAATAAATTATATTATTAGAACTTTTATTATTTTCTCTTTAATTTTAGATCATGATTCCATGAGTTTTTGTTTCAGTTGGTGTGTGGTGTGTGTTATGAGTGTGTTGTGTGCTCAAGGATATGATTTTGATAATGGTGAAAGATGGAGAAGAAGAATTTCGAATAATTGAAGTAGTTTGTTCTTAAGTGAAAAATAATGAAAGGAAAATATAAAATGAAAGATGAGAAAAATAATGAAAGAAAAATATAAAAGAATGATTAGAGAAAAAAGAATGGAGAATTAAGTTTAAATATTGGAAAAAAATTAGAAAAAATATGAAAAATGCAAAGAGTTTTTTTAGAGATTTATACTAAAATATTAAATTTGTTGCTTTTTTAAAATGAAAATAAGAAATTTTGAGGTTATTGTATTAGAGGACATTTTGGTCATTTAACACATATTCTATTTCAGATATAGAGTGTCAGCATTTTGGAGTGCCCGCAGCGCCATAATTTTTTAAAACTGATTGTCAGAACTTTCGTTCACAATTTTTTTTTTAAGAAGTGGAATTAAAATTCTAAGATTTCTAATCAAAATTTTGGTTTCTAAATCCATAATCCTGAACCCAGAATCTAAATGATCTCAAACTCTAACAAAGACAAAAGGAATGTATTATGTAAGATTAAGATACAAGCTAAAACTTCCAATTCATTGATAATAAATTATGTAACTAGGATTATGAACCAATGCCGGTCATACAAAGAAAGAATTATTAAACATTAGAAGTGCATCTTAAGTTCTCCTAAACCCTCCAACATCTTAATTATAAATTATTATTATTAAACTATGAAATCCAATTATTCTTTTTACAAAAATGAACCAACAAAAGACCCAACAACTATTTCATCTGTCTTATATTACTCTATTTACCTCCTACCATGTAACATACATCCAACCATCATCATGTACCTTAACCTCAAAATAACATGTATACCCTGCAAAACAATAAAATATCAAACCCTAGAAAAATATAAAAACTAAATATCCCTTAACCGTCCTTCTCCCCAGTTTTCATGTTTTTCCAATGCAATTAAGAGAGGGGGAGTAACAAACGACATTTCCCATATTCTACATTTATACATCCATTTTTCCTCATTTCACCACAATTTCTCACTCTACAACGAAGAACAACTATCCTCACCATCCTCCTCCTTCTCAATCTCTCTCCTCCTCTCATACCTATTCAGCACCGGCAAACTCGCGCTCGCCGAAACCCTAAACGACCTCGCGGACCCGACAAAAGTCCTATCTTGCATCCTCCCAACCTCCTTACAAACATTATCCAAAATTGCCAAAAAGTCCCTCACAACCATGAAAATCCTCAACGGGTGCGACTCCGCACGACCCGCATCCCCGTGAAAATACTCCGTTATTTCCTTCACATGCAAAATCACTCTCTTCTCCTCCTCTCTCACTCTTTTAATCTCTCTCCCCGCCTCAATTAAAAACCCCTTAAAAGAATCGAAAAACTTTCTTCCTTCCGAACACTCCCTCTCCAGTTGAATCACCGAACTGATCCTCTCCAGTCCGGATTCCAACTTAGAAACATAACTACTCAACACGTCAGAATCCATACTCGCAGCCTTCTTCACATTGCTCAGCTCGTTGCTCAACCCCCCAACAACCTTAAGCCCTTGCTTGCGAAACTGCTCTTCTTTAGGGTCGTTTTGGGAAATTTGATCTTGGGAAGATATTTCGCGGACGACGAAGTGGAGCAAGGTGGTGCTGCCATCTGTCCCTTTGATGTCGGAGAGTTTTAGGAGAGTGTCGAGTTTGAAGGCCGTGGCTTCGCCACGTGTCGTACCGACGTTCATTCGGTTGCCGGTACGCAGCACGGCTTCCAAGACTTTTAGGAATAGTTTGCTGTTTCTCAAATCCTCACATGCTGCCTGAAATGTAAAAAAGTATAAAAAAATAAAATTAGATATCGAAATAATAAAAATGAGTACTTTATTTGAATAAAGATGTAAATTATGAAATTGGGGAGAAAAGTAGACACATGATATTAGTTTTCTTTTCTAACAATACAATATGCATTCAGATTTCTGTGAGTTCTTACAATCAATTTTGTAGAAATATTACCAATGATGTATTTTCGCGTGAATCTTAATGCATATATTATGTATGAAAACTCGCAGCATTAATTCACTTACTATTTTGCATCAAGATCCATGCACAAATACAAGGTAAAAAAATAAATCAAGAACACATAAACCAACAAAACAATCCTATTCAAATCACCAAATGATAATAAAAAAAGTTTACCCATTAATAAACATCTTTTTACCTCAAGAGTCTCAAACGATTTCCTTAGATAATTAATCTCCGTTTCAAAATTCGCGCGATATAACATCACGTCCACTCTTTTAAAAGCAAACGGTATATCAAGAACAGCTTTTAAGAATCTTTCCGCTGATCCGAGTTTTGATAAATCGCCAGAGTAATTTCTGAGCTTCAGTTCTTCCTCTTTTGTTGGAGCCATCTTAACTAGGGTTTCCAACAGCTCTGTCCCTAAACAATCTGGATTCCCTGTCCATAGCAAAAATTGAAGCAAAATTGGCAAAATTGAGGATTAAATAAGTTAAATAGGCATAATTATACACAACTGAAGCAAAATATTTTCCTTGTCTTTCCGCAATTTCACTGACAAGTGGCCAACAAACTGTGTTGGGGTGGTAAATGTATTGTTTTTAGAGTGAAATAATTTTCGGTATTTTGAGGTGGTAAATGTATTGTTTTTAGAGTGAAATAATTTTGGGTATTTTGATTAGCTACAATAATAGATTTTGGTTATCATTATAACACTATTTGTCAGTAGTAAGTTAGAGTGTAAAATGAGAGAAATGTAGAGGGTTTACCTGAAAGTATTCGAATGACAACAAATAATACAAACATTAAAAGTATGTTTCTTTTAAATGCTTTGACCTTATTCTGTCCTGTCTCTTTCAAAACCTTCTTTTTCTTTCTTAAATGAAATTTTAACTGTTAAGGTGATTTGTAATGTTTATATGGTGTCACATCCAAATAATCAAATTTTTGGTGAATAATTTCAGTTTGTATTTTTCTGTGAATCAGATTTCCTTTCTCAGATAGAAAATTTGTTTGTTTCTTGAGTATTATCATAAAAAGATTTGGTTGGTTATGACTTATGGACTACTTGAAATTATACAACAATCTATTATTATAAATTTTTTTATTCACAAATTAATTAGTGATCCATTTTAAGCACCATCAGAAAAAAAAAATACAGGATGTGGAATGGAATTTGACTAATAAAGGTTAATTATTTAAAGCTAAAGTTGTTTACCAAACATAACATGCCATAATCACATAATTAAAGTCAATTTATTCGAAAAGAACTCCTTACCAAATATAACAGTACGATTCTTAAATCATGCTTTGAAATAAAATAGCCCACTAATAATATCACCATCATAAAAAAAGAAAATCAGAATCAAGCAAGTGCTATCTGAAACAGAAATCTCAACTAAACAAAATGCACCAATAAGATAATAAATTATCTTAAAAAACATAATTAAAAGAATACTTAAATGACAAAACGTACCGTCCAAAAGTGCTTCGGATACTTCTTCACGTGTCACATTTAAAGCTCTAAGTAGAATTGCAATATTTTGCGATTTTTTTGGATCTAAAACTCTTTCTTCTTGCTTGTATGGCACAATTCCAGCTTTCTTAATTCCTTCTTTGGGCAAAGATTGCGTATTATTATTCACAAACAGAGCCTCAATCATATCTTCATTCAATCTGTTCAAATAAAAAAACAAACACTAACATTAGTACCAATTAAATTTTAATTTAAGATTGAATTAAAATTAATTTTCTTACTGAAATGAGCTGGATTTTAATTGGTCCCAAACTGTTGCTCTATCAGAACTCGCCCTGACTTTATCCCAATGGAGAGGCTTCAATCTCGGTTTCTCTTCTTCTCCTTCAACTAAATCCTCTCCATTAGCATCAGTCTTAGTAAATGAAGAGTTGTTGTTGCCATTTGCATTGCTGGTTTCTGTGGTGAAAGAACTTGGCTTTTCGATTCTCTCTCCTTCTGAAGGAAGAGGCTTCAACAGCCGCCTTCTTGGCGGCAGAGGGGGCATTTTGGTAATTTGATCTGTCTTTTTATCGGCATTGGAAGCAAAAGCTGGTGGCGGCGGTGGTGGCGGCGGTGGAGGACGCGGAACCGGCGGAGGTGGAGGAGGAGGTGGTGGTGGAGGAGTCATTTTGGCAAATTTATCCATCTTAAGTGGCGGAGGTGGAGGAGGAATCATTTGCTTAACATCTGGAACAGAACTAGTAGAGAATCTAGTCCTGGGAGGAGTCCGGCGGGACTTCGCCGGAGGCGGCGCCGTCGAGGGCTCAGGCAAGACATCTTTATCAGGGAAACTCCGTCGAGAGGTGGTGCCGGCGGCGCTAGGGCTACTCCCGCCGCTCCACACAGAATCAACCGAAGGTTGTCTTGGTGTGTAGTAGAACGACGTGTCATCATCCTCTGATGACGTAATGCCGGACTTGGCCCTCCTCGGCGGCCGGACGGACTCCGACGATGCTCTTCTCAAGGGCGGAAGTGGGCGGAGCTCAGGACTCGGAACATGCACGTCCAGAACTCTCTCCGCCCTCTCCTTGCTCAGCTTCCTATACGGCGACCCATTTATCCCGTTTGATTCAGACTCGCTGTAATTGCCTCTTCTACTCGAGTTTGAATTCGGTTCCACTGTTCCAACATACAACAACTCTGGCCCTGCTGATTCAGTCTGGTTCCTCAACCGCGCGCCTCCTCCTTCACTACCAATCAGTTTCCTCGACTCTACATTCCTCTTACTCCTCTTCTTGTACACAACGAAACAAGATAAAGAGATCAAAAGGACTGTAACAACTGAAACAGACGCAGCAACGGCAGCAATCTTAGCTCCTCCGCTTCCTTTCGAACTCGTGTGCACCGAGTTCGGCTGCGTTGACACGTCAGCGGCTGTTGTGGGTGTGGGAAGAGTCAGCGGCGGCGCCGGCGGGAAGAACGGGTCCGGCGATGACGGCAGAGACGGGGCGGAGATGTCCGGCGAAGGTGGAGGAGTCCATTGAATGGGAAACAATGGCTCGTGTAGTATTCTTCCATGTCGTACTAGAGCTGTACAGTGGATTAGTAGAATGGAGAGAGAGAGTAACTGTAGTATTAAAGGATTCATGAAGCTTCTGTTCTTTGGTTTTTTCATTGTATTGTTCTGTGAATGAAGAGATCTGTGAAGGAGAGGTGTAGACTGTGAAAAGTGACGTCAGTCAGAGAGAGAGGGAGCCGCCAATTTTTTTAGGAAGTGATAATTTTGAGAGCGTATTTCTTATTTTCGAGCTGGGTTATGTTGTCAGAGCATCTTTATTTCATACTTTCAAATCTGAGAATAAGAAATTCGCTCTAAAAATATCGTTTTCCATATTGTTTTCTTTTCGATGCAACGTCAGTACACGTGGCAACGAATCTGCTTTTTTTCTCTCTTTTATTTTCTTTTTCTTTTTCAAAGTTGTTTAATCCCAGTCATGATATTTACGTAATTGTACAAGAACAAAAAATCTAGCCGATGTAGCAAATAATAAGTGGCCACGTTTGTAGTATAATGAGGAGTTGTGAATTCGTGACTGGGGAAAGAAGGAAGAAATTCTTTTTTCTGTACACTTTCTTGTCTTCTTGGTCGACAAAATACTTTGCTTCTTATAATTTTATTCTCAGTAAAAAAATTTTTTATGATTTTTAAAAAATAGTTTCTGAAAACAAAATTCAGTAAAAATTCAGAATTTAAAAAAATATATTTTAACAAAATTTTTGAAAAATATTATTTTGGAAAAAAATTCTAAAATGTTTTTATAAAAAAAAAATTACATAATATAATAAAATTAATTAATGCATCATAAAATAATATAATATAATATTTATATTATGTTGAAAAATATTAATATTTATTATTATATTTTTAATTGAATTAAATATAATATAAAAATAATTAATGGAGGGTATTTTGGTCAATAAAAAATATAAGGGAGGGAAAAGTTTAACTTATCCCCATAGGGGAAAAAAAAAATTCAAGTTGCTTGATAGGAGGTTTTTGATAATATCCAAAAAAAATTAGGGGGTTTTTGAAGAATTTCTCTTATTTTTTTCATGCATTTTTGAAAACATATATTTATACGAAATAGAGAAGTCTGTAAAGTTGCATCTGCAAAATTACAAACAAACAATTAAGGTACATGATCGTGGAGCCTAGTGGGGATTATCAATTGAATGGAAGGGCCCGGGCGTAAAAGTGCACACTCGAATCAAATCAAGTCCTTTTTTGGCCATCGTCTTCTCTTTTGGCTCCTTTCGCCGATTTTTCTATTTGGCACGTCAAGCATATATCTCTCTTATCACGTGTAAAGTAGCGATAAATAGAACCATACCACGCCATAATATTACTGTTTTGCCACGCCATTAAATACCAACTTTAGTCACTTGTCACTACGGAACATTTTAAGGTTAAGAGGGATTAGATGATGTGCTTTGCCTTTAAATTTGACAACTTTTTAGAAACATTATTTAGTTAAAAATTTAAGAAGAAAGAAACATTTATATTGTCTATATATTATTAAATTTACTATTTTTTCATTGTATATTTCATTGTAATATTCATAACTTCTCAAATTAAAAAGTAATTTTAATAAATTATTTGTGTTAAATATTTTATTAATTATGACTTCCTTGAGTATTTGCCCTTCGTGTATCTCCATGGTGGAGTAGCTACTAGCTAGTTGTGTTGTGACGCAGCTGAAAGAAGCGAGAGAAGAGAGACATGATGTTCAGAATCTGATTATTGTCTCCACGTAAAAGTCGATCGACATGAGCAATCTATTTGATTTTAATTAATTTTGATCAATTACTTTTAACATGAATGATTATGATTAATCCAACAGCTAATTACTCTAAAGTCTACATTAACTTTAAAATTTTACAAATATAGATAAAAGATAATCTTTCTAATCATCACTCAATAAAATAGCTCATCCTTTATTCAAAAATTCACTAGCATATGACATATTTATGATAAATTTCTAAATAATATACAAAATCCTCCACATTATTTTTGTTTGCTTTGAAGAGTTAAAATTTTGACTCAGGAAGTCAGAGTTAAAATTTCTAATTTTCAGATACCATAAGCAATTAAGAAAATAAATCATTTAGCATTTATGATAAATTTAATGATAATTCAACAAACATGAATTATTATTCAAAATTATTGTAATGTTGTATTTGATTTTATGATTTTTATTGATAGTATTATATGACTTTATCATATGTTTTAAATAGCGGTGCTACAGCGCCGCTATAGCGGATTTCGGCCATAAAATGCAACACACATTAAAAAATGATGAAAATTTCGTTTTGGGCGCTACGACTGTTGTAGCGAGGCTATAGCGGTCAAATAGCGAGTATAGTAGAATGGATAGCGGATTTTTTTAACCAATATCCTAAATCCAAACCGAATAACCCAATCCATGAGCTCAAAAAACCCCTCATATGCCCCTCTTTTTCCATATTCTACATAAGAAGAAAAAAAAGGAAAAAAAAACCTTCGTAGATTCACCGACGAGTAAAGAGTTAGTTTATGTGTGTGTGCTTATTTTGAATAAATAATATTTATGTATTTGTTTTGTATAATTGTGTGTTTATTTTGAAAGTTTGTGAGGTATGTTTAATTATAGACAATGAACTTTGTGTGATATTTTATTATGAATAATTGTAATATATTTTATTAATATTTTTGATGTTTTGATTTGAGTTTTTTATATTGAAACATTTATTATGATTGTATTTTTTTTCATCATTATGTTTGGATATTTTATATAAATCATAGTCCACGTCTGTTATAAGACCATAATGCCGCTATAGCGTCTGTCGCAATTAGCTAAATACCATCCACTTCGGACAACTATATCACTATGAGTCCGGATATGGAGCGCTAGTTTATATAGCGCTGCGCCGTCAGTCCAATCATAGCAGTCACGTCGTGCAATGGGGCGTTCTAGATACGCATCTCCAAGAAGTATCTCCCCGTGCGTATGTTCTAAATTGTTCCAGCGACACATCAAACCCCCACACCACTACTTCTATTTTTTTTTCTTTTTTTAATTTACAGCTCAACAATACAGAAATGTATAACATTCCACTAAAAGATATACCCCGTAACAAAAAGTAATATAAACACAACACAAAATACAAAAGACATAACAATCCACTAACAACTAAAAGACATATGAATCCAACACAATATAAAATACATAACATTCCGCTAAAAAAATATATCAATCCAACACGGTAGAAAAGGTATAACATTCCGCTAAAAAGACATAATCAGTAACTACAAAATCGTATCAATACAACTAAAAGACATACCCAGTAACTAAAAAATCATATAAACACAGCTAAAAGATATATCAATCTAATACAATACAAAAGACATATTCAATACCTAAAAGACATAACAATACAACTAAAAAGATATATCAATCTAACAAAATACAAAATATATAACAATTCAACACACTGCCAAAAATGTATATCAATCAAAATAAAATGAATAATAATAACTACAAAATCAAAGCAGAGTGCAGCAGAGCGGAGTGGCATGAGTGTGAATTGAGCCGCGGACGTGTTTAATTTGCACCGCTGGCTTAAATTAAACCCGCGCATGACTAGGCCCTATTTTTAATTGCGTCGGGCGCTATTTAGGCCCTAGATAGTGGTGCGCTCTTTTATCATGTTATAATTTATTTTACTAATTGGAACAATACCACTCATTTTGCAGGGGCGTGTTAATTGTAGATGGTAAACTAAACTGTGGCTGAGGAACAACAGAACAGCATGATTACTTAAGAAGCAATGAGCTCTCATTACTAGCAATGACTAATGCTAAATATTTGACAAGGGGACAAGACGTATACATCATTATTCTCATACAACTGTGCTTTACATAATAATAATAATGTCATGTTTATAACAATAATAAGTAACAACAGTTAAAAGACCATCTAGCGCGTGCGTATAGGAATGCAATCTAATGTTGATCTCTCTATGTTGCCCTCTATGTGGCCAGTGAATAACATATATCAACTTTGGCCACACCAATGAATTTTCTGAAAACAAAAAATAATCTCGAACTTCAAGTGGAAGTTTTGAGAGAGATAATTGTTAGTACGTATTAAGATATAATGATAGTCTATAATGGTAGTTTGATAGAAATTTATGTCTAATCTGATATAATTTTGTGCAAAATAATGAAAATGAGAGATTAAATAATTTTGTGCAAAATAATTTTACAGAAAATAGTGACTAAGTTTATAATGTAAGTGATAAAATGCAAAATATAATTATATCAAAATGAAAAATTATGATATCATTCATTACACATCATTTTAATATATATATTCAAATGCATCTTCGAAATATAAAAAATGAGAGTATATAAATTGTCTCTATTAACATTGACAGACATTAAATCATACAAATATCATAAGTTAATGTTGTATGGTTTAGCACATGCCAGTGACACGTCCACTAGTTTAATTTAGTCTAATACTTTCATATATAACATGTCACTAAATAGAATTATGAATTGAAACTCAGCATATACTCTAGTTTAAATGTGTTTAACCTATAATAATGTTATCGAAAAAACACTCAAATCAGTAATAAAAGTAGAAAAATGAGAGCATAAAAAAAGATTGTTACTACTCAAAGAAAAAGCAGATTGTATTTATCATAAAATATAGTATTTAAGGTTTTAACAAAAAAATAGACATAATATATATTGTACATTAATAAATTTGAATAAAATAAATAAGACGGAATTACAATCTTCAAAAAAAAGTAACAAAGCATTTATCAGTCATATTAAATTATCAATATAATAAGCTTGATTGACTTTTTGTTCTCGACTTTGAAATTGTGGTAGTTAATCAAAGCAAACACACTCGCTACATGTATATTTGCACCATAACATCAACAAGTTAATACTCACAATGCGTCGGTGGATGCAGGTTTTTTCTATCAAGAATAAAGATTGTTTTGTTGCAAGAAAAAGAACAAATAACAAAGAAATGGTACAGCGAAATGGAATTTTGGCGACCGTGTGAGAAAGGTTTTCACACATTCGTCGTGTTTTGGCTCTGAGGCATGATATACTGTAAAATCTGGGTGAACTATTTCGGGATCCTAATTCCTAATCTAAACCTTTTGATTCTTGTAACAATTTGCCCTGAAAAAACCGAACATAATTTATATGGGTAAAAATGTAATGCTTATTTTTTTATAACATGCCCGTAGTCCACAAAAAAAAAAATAATGTTCAATTAGTGTTATAGAATATTACACTAATAATAATGTAATCTTTGAGGTATGGTTGCAACTGCTCACACTTTCTTTAAGTTTCAAATCATATGGAAACTTCTCTCATTCAATCGGTGTTGCCAACGCTGTCGACATATATGATGCAAGGGTTCTTACTTCCGAAAGAGTTAATACTTCAACTTAACAAGGCATTAAGAACTTTCTTGTTTTGTGTGTGTGTGAAAAATGCACCAATATACATAAACTCATGAAATAGGAAAGGGTTTGCCTGCCCAGGAAACACGGCGGCCTAGGAATACCGAACTTAGAAGTAAAGAACAAAGCTCTTCTTCTCAAATCGGTTTGGAAACTAGAAAACGTAACCCAAAACATATGGGGCGGCCTCATGGCAACCATATACAACATTGCAGGACCACATGGCTGAACAATCGAGTTCTAACACATGAAATCATAATTAAGAAAGGGTTCTCAGGGCCGTCCGTATGCCACCTCTGCATGCGCGACATTGAAACGTCCAGAAATCTATTCAATGATTGCCCGTTCTCTAATGTCATATGGACGAACTTAGGTCAACAGTTCGACCTTGCGGTTAACTCGAAGGACTCCACCGTTCTAAAATTTGCAATCCAGGAAGGTGCGAGCATGAATCGAGAAGACAGGAAGAACTATGATATCAGGAGGCAAGCCGCAATATGGCAAATTTGGCTACGAAGGAATATGTGAATATTCCAAGGAACCGCAAGACCAGTGGCATGGGTGCGTCAGACGGAAATGCAGATGGCAAATCTTTGGAGGGACAATGGATAAAGACTTACATAGTTTTTAGTTAGGGATAGATTGTATAATTATTTCCCTGTAAAAACTCATCAGCATATGTAATTGATGTAAATACAACACTTTAATATATAAAAGCAGCAATAGGCGATCTCAAACAATTAAAAAACGTTATGTGTTTTGCATTTTTTTTAGTCAAAACACACGAGACTCATTTTCAGCCTTTTTAACTTCTATTTTTAGGTCTTTTTTTACTATTTTTTTGTGTGTTTTAGATATAAGATATAATATTTTGAATGTAAAGTATAAAGCTTTCACCATAATTGTAAAGATTCAGAGCAAGACGGAAATACTTTGAAAATAAGGTAATGCTTTCATTGTATTTTAGAAAAAGTATGATTTGAAAATAAGGTATAATAATTGAATATAATGTATGATGCTTTCATAATTAGGTATAAATATTTCAAAAATAAGGTATCATGCTTTCAAAATAAGATGTAATACTTTGCAAAAATGCTGTAATATTTTCATTTTGTCAATACAGGTATAATCCTTTCAAAACAAGATATGATACTTTCCAGAGAGATGCAAATTTAAAAAATATAATCTTTTAGAAAACAGTATAATCCTTTCAAAATAAGGGGTAATCCTTTCAAAATAAGATATAATGTTTTGATGAAAAGGTAATGATAGTAACTTTCACTCCAGAGCACTAAATTTTTAGTTTGACCAAATGAGTCAATCAATTTTAAATTTTCATATAGGTAATTGAACTTTCTATTTTTTTAAAATTAGATCACTCCGTTAATTTTTCATCTATTTATTGACGGAAATGACATGCATATATCACGCCAGCACTGATACAAAGGTCCATGTCATCGTTGACTCGAGCACAAAATAATCATCTTAAGTTTAACAAAATCACAAAAGGTCATTCAATTTTAAAATTGTATCACAATAGATCATTCAACTTCTAAATTGTATCACCATCGGTACTCAACTTTAAACTTTTATCATCATACATCACTCAACTTTAAAATTATATTATCATAGACCACTTAACTTTAAAATTATATTATGTCAAACCACCTACCATTAACATTGTATTACCTAGGTTACTGTTGGGTCTCGGACGTGCATAACGCAGCGGAAAACAAAAATTATTCGTCCAAAACCCATCCCGAGAATCCGTGCGTATCGGTTAAATCAAAGAAATAAATCTTAAAGATACCTTTCGGATTACGCTTAATCCGTGACGCTCAAACCATGCGTGTTGTCCAAGCGCCTCTAAACCGGTTATCGTCCTAACCGATTTTCCGTCCGTCTAGTCCGTCTAGGTCGGATCATGCGGAAGCCATCTACCGCACACATAATCGGTCTCCACCAAAACTCTCAACAACCCGTTCTCATCTTCTTAGGCCGAATAGATCACAAGCGCCGAAAGTACGAACGCCTCTACCGGTATCCACACGAACATTCTTAAAACTGGAAGAAGAACAATATATATGCTAGTAGCTTGTTCTTCTCTTGCACAAGAAAACTCTTTTTCTTCTTCTTATTTTGTCTCACAAAAGATGTATATTTCTCTCAAATAATTGCACCCTTTCATTTTATCATATAAAAGGAAAGCACCCTTTAGTAATTTTGTCACACAAATGAGAAAGGATATTTTCTCTCTTTTTGTCTCACAAAAGAGAATAAGAAATAATGAGAGAGAGAGTCATTTGGTACAATGAATTTGGAGCCCTCTATGTCCTTATATAGAGGTGAAGAGTCATGGCTATTCACACTAAAAGATGTGTATGACATCACTCATCATTATCCACATATCATCATCTAGACTCTTCTAGATTACATGATCTTGTGTGCTCATAGTTTTTATATACATATATATCACATCTTATCACATAAGATGACAATATCTTTTGTGACATTCCTATGCAACTCATCATATAAGTCGCTAGGATTTTCTGCGCCCGTTTCAGTTTGTTCTTTGTGTGTGACCCTGTAGGTTCACTTAATGTTGGCAATAAACTTGACAGTCTATAAATCATGAGCGGACTCTAGCAAGCCATCATGACTACCCAATTTAAGTGAATATCGGTGATCCGATTTACCTAATCAACAATCACGTATCTAGTCCCTTTATCACGCGATATCTATATCGATCATAAGGCATGTAATACGCCATCCTTATATTAATCGAATTAATATTTCTTGATCCCGAATTAAACTGAACAAGAACAAATGACATTAATAACTCTTATTAATTCATTTGAGTATGGCCATACATTTCTTCAGTTCAATTCATCAAGAGGCCTCAAGATATCTCCCTCATTTATGAGAGGAACAAATCCCGTCTTGATTGCACTCATCCCTCTACATGATTCATTGTATACCTAATCATAACCGTTATGACCACCCGGTTAAAGGCAGTGTTAGATTATATTAAAGTATAAAATTACTCATGTTGGGAACCGAGACAATCTCAGGTCAAAGGACTATAAATACTTTATGTTACAAGAATCGCTAATGACGTAAAACATGTAGCATTCTTATGGCGGGTCAGTCCAGTATATGGTCTCTAACATATACCTATATTAATGACTTGATAACTATTTATCCATGATCAGTAAAACATAATCATCAGTCAACTAATATACTGGTGTACATTTATAGCTTGTATATAAATATATATATTTATTTATATCCGCAAGTATATTTGTCTCCACAAATATCCTATAAATGACCAGGGACGATTTAGAATAACATTCATAACACTTTATAGTTTTACTATCAAAGTCACACACTTTGATGACATAAAGTTGAATTGCATATTCATGGTCTATTTTAATTATATTAAAATAACCTATACGTACATATTATATGAAATATCTTAGAATAAATATTATGTTTGTTATTACAATCCATCATCTAGGTCACAAACACTTTGGCCTAGGGCATAACACCATCAGTTACTTGATTATAAAATAAAAGACCAACAAGTTCTATAAAAAATGTCTTACTAGTTTAGAAAAAAATATTTTTTATAATTGCATATTATGATTTAATATTAAAATTGTAAATTTTAAAACTTAAAATTTCAAATTCAAAATCTAAAATTTTAGATTTTAATCTTAAAATTTCCATCTAATTATTATTTTTTTTAATTTCTATTTTACCCCCAATTATAAAATGTTATCGTAAACAAACATCTTACAAAATATTTTTCGAAAACAATATTTTCTGAAGAAAAATTCCTATAAAATACTTTATACTTTTTTTAAAAAAAATTCTTATAAAATATTTCAAAAAAATTCTTAAACTTTTCTCTTTAGAAACTGTTTTTGAGAAAAAAAAATCAAATTTTTTCTTAATTTTTTTTAATTTTATTGTTCTTAGAAATATTTTTAGAAAAACTGCAAAATACGATCCAATTTGTCAAAAAATAGTATTTTCGAGAATTTTTTTTGAAAAAATTTAAGAAACTTTTTTTGTAGAAAAATATTATTTAAGATTTTTTACAATAATATGTTAGGGAAATCTTTAAAAATTGATTATTTAAGGCTTTTCCTAAATAATATTTTTCAAGAACTATTTTTCAATTTTTTTTAAGAAAATAAAAAAATTATTAAAAAACATTTTATCATAGAGAGGGAAAATGAGAATTTTAAAAAGATTAACTAATAATTAGATGGAAAAGTAGATGGAGGGTTCTTTAAAAATGAAATATTTCATTTGGGGATTTTTTTTTTTGGGGGGGGGGGGGGGGTTTGAAAATCAGAAAACTCAGGGGGGTTTTGTAATATTTTCAAAAGTTAGATGATTTATTTATTTATTTTTTTTATTTTCATATATTATTTATGTGGAGGAATGTCTCTCCATTGTCTAATATACTTCATAAATTTATTTACATAGGCGTACAAAATAGTAACCAAAGAAGAAGGAGAGTAAGTATTTTTGGCTTAATTGACAGTGATAGGATTAGAGGTGTTCATTCGATTCGGTTTATTCGGTTATTGAACCGAGTCAATCAATTTCGGTTATTTTGGTTCGTTCATTTGGTCAATTCGGTTTGGTTATACCAGTTCAGTATTAGTTTAAAAAAAACCGAACTGACTGAACTAATAGTTTTTGTTGTTAATTTTGCTAATTTATAATACTTTAAACTTAAATACATACTAGGAGAATACCCACGCTAACGCTGCGAGTTCTTAATTGGTTTTCTATTTCTATGAGAGGCAACTGAATATATACTATATATAGAATATATGAATTGAAAATGTTTTACATTATATTATTAACATATATTAATTTTGCATACATATTTTTACAAAATTAAACATTGCTCGCATGCAATATTTTAAGAAATATAATAATCCTTCATACGAAGTTAATAATAGCACCAACATTAAATTTTATATGTTCAAGAGAAATTCTTCCGGATGTACCATCTAATTTTGTTCATCCTGAAAAAATGCTTTTGAAAGTCATGCTAATTATATTATTAAATACATATTTGAAAGTCCTTGAAATTATGCTTGAGAGAATAATATTTACCTAGAGTTAATGTAACTTAGAGATTAATGTTTTATTATTTTTTATATTTTTGAAGTCTTGTTGTACAATCCTGTTAAGGAACAGACAAATGCTTTAAAAATATTGAATTAAAAATGTTAATAGTGCCATTTCAGGTGGACCGTGGTATATTACGAGTTCAAGTTCTATCACTTGTAAAATCAAAAGAATCACATATTATTTTTAACTCCATTGCAAAAATTCTAGCATTTAGCAATTGTTTGTCCAGTGCATAAATAAGAATATTTTATACACACTTGAAAAAATATGATAAAAGAACAAATCAAAATAACTTGGAAGTTGTCTTTTCATTGATACCGCTTGATAAAATTTGGAGCAATTATCAAAGATTTTATTAAATTAGAAAATGCCGGTTTTGATATAGCTCCTTGGTCCTCCATTCCTCCATCAACCTATATTGATTAAAAAAAATAATAATATAAAAATACCATTGCTTAAATACTATTTAGATCGAAATATGTGAAATGAAATAATAAAAAACTGGAATTGCTCTAAACTATATCTAGACTCACTCTTTTGAGTTGGTAAAGATAATGTTTAGTTTTATTTCTAGAATAAAGGTCTTGTCCTTCCAAGCTAAACATACAACTTCATTTGCAGCCTTCAATCAGGTATAAAGAGGATGTTTCTTCAATTATCTAAAGAACAAAAAAAAAAAAAAAACAGTAAAAAAGAAAATAAAAAGCCAGTGCTCCTTCAATCATCAAAAGCTAACATGACACGTATAATGAAATATTAATGTTTTTCTACACATGGTTGTAAAGTTACATGATAGAATTGATCATCTTTTTCAAGTATGGGTAATGATATTCAAAGGCTCATGTTTATAGATAAAGCTTAGCAATAGTTTTGCATAATGAAATTTTGCACAAAACCACCAAAGCTGCTTTAGTAAGAATAGTTAGGCACCACTCTATTCTCTCCAGGTCGTTTTCCTTGAAAATAGGTGAAAGTCATGTTAGTGCACCCTATAAAAATTCAATTTTTTTTTACATAAAACTTCCTCCTACATTATTAAAAATTGCAAAATAATTACTCCACAACCAATTTGAAGACCTGAAACCAACATGACGTATATCAGATTTGATCTAAATAGGATACAACCCAACATAAGAGCAGAATACAACCCAAAAATAATATCCAACTCGATACTAACATACAGAATTCATAACTAAATTAATATATAACTAACTTGCAAAAAGACGAGCACACATTTATCATATATACAAGAAAATTCAGGTTTCCTATGGTTTTGACACGTGTTCTATTCAGGAGAGTTATATATTTATCGAATTCAAAATTTATAATCAAATAAGTTGAGTTGCCCCAGTGATCTTTACTTCCGCCTACCATCTAATAGAAACCCGGGTTCGAAACCCAGTGAATGCCTTAATATTTGAAATTCAGGTATTCTATGATTTTGACACGTGTCTTATTCAGGAGAGTTATATATTTATCTAATTCAAAATTTATAATTAATTTGCACCTTACAAAAAATTAAGTAGGGAATACTGGTTTCTTTTAACAATTATTTCATGTCATGTGTTGAACATGAAAAGTAATCATATGATGGTCATATAATAATGTTCCTTTTGGTAGTAGAATTTTCAAATATGCTCCTACAAAATTCTGAATATCATACATAAATTTATAAAATGGAAATATGATATTACATCCAGTACAAAAACAAAATATAATAAGATGAATATATTATTAGGAAACTGTCAAAATAATATTACCAGCCAGTACAAATAATATTATGAGTAAAATCGTATTTCCATGTGCATACATCAAAAATCTGAAAATATCATGCATAATTATTGTAAATAACAGATATAAACTTTCTTACCGGATGTAACTATTTATCTGTCCTTTATATTATTCTCTAAATATTTGCAACAGTAATTTTTAGGGTGTGTGTGGTGTACCCCATAAAATCAGAAATAACCTTAAGAAATATAGAGAATGTTAATATATTTTTTATAAGTAAAAAATACACTTCAAAGCGAAGCGAGTTAGTATATTATAATTATATTATAATTATAATGTAGTTATAAAAAATATTCTATTTACCCAAAGTTGACACGTGTAACCCCTCTTTCAATCTCTCTTCCGAGCTTTGGGCCTCATCAAGCCCATTAACATACAAATACCACATATATCACCTCTCTCAACTAGCTAACATTATTTTAACTCATGTTTGCATGTCAATTGTCATCACTCATCATATAATAACAAGTTTGTATCTCTCAAAATCTATGTTGCGCGAACACTTCAAAAATTCGGCCGTGTCCGTGTCGGACACTCTTCGGACATGTGTCCGATACACCACGTGGCGTGTCGAATATTTTATTATTAAAAATCGTCAAGACACTTCTCAGACAAGTACATTGGGCTTGTTAGCGTAATTATTACACTATTTCATCATCCTCTTATTTTAGAGACTAGTTCATCTCACTTTTCTATTCCAGTAATTGTGGGACTGCAAATTTAAAGTGGATTTCGATTATTTAGTGTCAAGTTTTCATACACAAACATGTAAAACTTCAAATATTTTATATGCACATATAAAAGTGCAACTTCAAATGCTATATATATATATATATTATATCAATTATAAAATATTACGTATAACTTTCTAATTATAAGATAAAAATATTATGTATAATCCTTTAAAATAAAATAAAATTGACATAAATAATATATACAATAATTAAATAATATATTTTATTCATAAAATAATATAATAATATATATAAAAAATGTGTCGTGTCCTCTGCTTTTTTTATAACTGCCGTGTTGTCGTATCTGTATCATGTCGGACATGACACTCGTGTTCGTACAACATAGCTCAAAATTGAAGGTATGGGACTACATGGATATTTGAGACGGAAAAAATGTGGTTTTTTTTTTTTCCTTATTTTCTTTGCTTTCACACTACATGGAAAGAGGACTAAGATCATAAGACTTCATAATATTATGTTACACTCCGCTAATATATTATAATTAGAAAAATTATGATGTTTTTTGTTATGTCATAATCCGCTACATATATTATAATTAGAAAAATTATGACGTTTTTTGTTTTAACACTACGTACAAAATGGGCCGTGTCAACGACCTAAGGTTCATCAAGCTATTTTATTATTAATTTTATGATATTATGATTTCTTAATTAGCATATGGAATCATTTGTTCATTATAAAACTATTGTTACACTCTCTTACATATGCTAAATAGAAAAACTTAATATCCTCTTCACAGGAAAAACAATGCATCTTATTACTGTATCATGTACTGTAACTAACTTCGCCCCCTAGGTTGCGGTGTTAGTAATTTATCAATCTTGTATTTTCAATAAGTTGTTCTCTCCTTGTTCATTATTATTATTTACCGTGATGCTATTTGTGAATTGTTTAACTCTTATCTTGAAGTGTGAAGCGCACCACACGGCTTGATACTTAGGTTTGGTTACAGGCAATCCAACTTGTATGGTACCAAGTAGTTGGGTATCGGTGATGATGAATCATTAGTATTCACGCGGAAGGGCCCGCTGCATGACCTCGAATCCGAGTATGCTAGATCCAGAGGGAGATGATCCGCCGCAGAGAGGCAAAGACCGGGGTAGCAGATTATTAAATAAAAAATAAAAATAAAAATAAATAAATAAATAAATAAAATAAAAATAAAAAATAAAAAATATAATATATAAAAAAAATAGAAATGAAAAAAATAATAATAATTATATATATGTATATATTTTTTAATAAAGAAATAAATTATTTTTAGTGTCATTAGACACAAATTTTGTGCTTGAAATTGGGTGTATGAACTTTCAATTTGTTTCAAAGGGCGAAGTGAAATTTAGCTGAAGCTTTTGTGCAAAATTTAGGAGGTTAAAGTAGAAATATTTTCTTAGGGTACTAGTTTGTGGAAATTGGATAATTGGGATAAAAAATTGGCGAGTTGAAACGACCTTGAGTTTTAAAATTATTAATGGACAATCACCACCACTCATGTATTATTATAATAATCTACTATTAGTATGGTAATGATTTAATCTCTTTTCGAAGGGATTTAAACTGATTCTAAAGACCCTAAAACTTGATTTAATTTACGCTTGAGGGCAAGCTTGGTTTAATTGTGGTGAGATTTGTAACGAGCGTGAAAACGTGT
This sequence comes from Juncus effusus, assembly GCA_027726005.1. Classification (NCBI taxonomy): domain Eukaryota; kingdom Viridiplantae; phylum Streptophyta; class Magnoliopsida; order Poales; family Juncaceae; genus Juncus; species Juncus effusus. Next base: position 6,995,261 of record CM050904.1, on the reverse strand, counting down.
CGTTCACGTGTTAACAAAACAATTTATATTTTTCCTAATTTCAATATTCAAGGAGACTGGCCTTAAGTAAAACGGATTCACAATTAATTCTCAAGGTTTTAGGGTCTTATTTGCAAAATTCCAAGGTTTAAACCGTAATTCAAGTTTTATTCAAAATTTCCAGCTCGACACACTTTTGTATTTTGACTCGTAACTAGATCAAACGAACTTCAAATTTAGCAAATGAGTTATTGTTGGAAACTAGAACGAGAGATCTTCACTGTGGTATCTTACTGGTATTAGGCTTTTATTCAAGAATTTCCATAATTGTATAGTTTAGTCCAGAACTTTATCAGATTTATAATTTCAGAATCAGTCAACTTCAGTAAATTCCAGAAAAATATGCACAACTTAAAAGATCACCAAATTTGTTCATTAATTCAATCACAGACTCATGAAACTAAAGTTATAATTTAATAAAATTGTGCTGAACAGATTGGGAGATATAATTAAAATACAGACAGAAACTCAGAAATTTCAGCAGACAGACCAGCAGTAGAAAATGGTGCAATATCTCAAAATATATCTTAACAAATACTATTTTAAATTCTAGAAATGGGATCTACACTTCAGAAATCAGATATGAGTAACTTTATATTTTTAAAAATTAGAAAGAAACTGAATACAGAATTGAAAAAAGAAAAACAGAAACAGGAAAACAACAAATTTATTTTCAGATTTGAAGAAGGGAGAAGGAAAGTTATCTGCTGTTCGTTCATGTACTAGAGAGTCCAGTACCCATTATCATGCTTTTTTTTTTCTTCCTGACCAGCGGTATTTTGAAAGTATGAAATGGAGAATTCCGTAGAATACAGATTGTAAATGATCTGTTTGAGCTGTACGAGGTTGTTGTGGTGTGTTGAATCCGTTTATGCGATGTGGTCTCCTCTGATATACTGTGGCGTGGTGCTGTAGGAATTTTTGTGCTTTAGTTTTGGCGCTGAATATTTCAATTGGTTACCAAGAATTTCTGTGGCGTTTCTCTCTTGCATTTGCAGACACGAGAAAACAACATTCGTTTGTTGAGCTTCAAGGTTCTGTTGATATTGAGTTTAAGCGAAGTTCTCCGTTCTAACACAACTCAAGGCTCGATTCTTCTACCCTTCGCACTTCAGCAAAAATTTGCTGTTCTAACCTATTCTCCCACATTTTACGAAATCACAGAAATTTGAATGGTACAAAACAGTGTATTATTGCTAGAGTTCTTCCTTTCTGAAACACATCAGGTTTCATTTGCTCGTCCATGCCAGAATTTCCATTTTTAGCTCAAAAATCGTATTTTAGCCAATGACGTTGAAAACTAACGATTGGATCACTAATCAACTCTGTTTCGATCCTCTTCATAGAATTTTTAACTCGTGATTCCTCGTCTAGATGCCTCAACAGCCTTCATTCTCAACAACTCTTGAAAATTACTAATAATAACCAACTCATGATCCAAAATCTAACCCCGAGTCATTTTCGGATCAAATTGAGACTTCAAACACCCTTCAACTACCTCATATAGACTTGCTGAATCGAGAAAACATCATCTTATTTGAGAAATTCGAGCCAATTCGATTTGAGTGAAATTTGACCGTTAAAGCTGGAATTTCTTGAATAGTTACCGCACGACTTCGAACACAAATATCTCTCTCATTTCTTCATCATATTCGGTGTTCTTGGTATCCATGGAAAGAGGAAAGATAGAAGAAGAGAATGGAATTGGTTTTGCATGATAAGGAGTTATGAGGAGTGAGTTATGGACTTAAGAAGTTTCAGCTCGAATTGAGTATTTCAGCAAAAACAGAATTCAATTTCATTGGACACTTACTTCAAACTCGATTATCTCACTCAATTGTTCATCACTTTTTGAGTTCTTTATATAATTGGAAAGAGGGAATAAGGAAAGCAAATGGTGTTGGAATTATAGCAGATTGAGGTATGTGCAGAAAATGGTGAGCTCGAGAAACTGCAGCTCGAAATTGGTTATTTTTAGGCTGAACAGTAATTTTTCACGTTTTTCGGCCATCGCCGGCGTTTCTGGCTTCAATGGAGCTTACAGGCAGATCAGGCTCATCGAGACAAGTCGTTTGACATTAAGCAGTTTCAATTTTCGAGAATTTTTGAGCGGGATTCGACTGGCTGTTGACTTTGACCAGTTTGACCAGTTTTGACTGATCATTTTTGAGCGTTCTAGGAGGTTTCTGATCGCGAGACTTATACCGTTGGATTCGTCTCATCGAGCTCTTCGTTTCGGTATCCCGTTTGACCCATTTCAGAAAAAGTTGACTTTTGGTCAACTCAGCGATTTTGGACATTTGACTCTGGTTGACTTGGTTGTAAAAGGTTGTCGAATTGTCGTAAAGGTTTGGGGAAATTTTTGTAGAGTTTTTGAGGGTTTTATTTGGCTATCCTTGGCCTATCATTTGCGTTTTGGTCCAATTCTTCATTTTATGGCATTTTCGCATGTAAAATTACACAAAAACGTAATAAGTGGTTTCAAATTATGTTTTATGAATTATGAGCATTTTTGACACATTTTATATGAATTATGATTGAATTTGTCATGATAAAAATCCTAAAAAAGTGTATAAAAATACACATTACATTCACTCTTTCTAAGTGCATCGCCGGAGATTCAAGAACACTAGCTAGAGCACCGCTGTCTCTCTCAAATCGCCTCTCTCCGAGTCTATCTGTGCCAGTTCTAGTATTCTTCACTTGTGCATTGTTAAAAGGATATGAATTATATTTAGATTCAAATAGTTCAAGCTCGTGTGACTAATGAGAACTGAAGAGGCTCCATGTAATTATTTTAGTGACATTTTTAGATCATACGTATGAAAGTCTTTGGGGAACTGATTTAGTGATGGCTGAATTTTATCATCCAAATAGGATATGAGATCATCGGATATAATAGATAGTTCAAATAAGTGAATTAGAACAATTATTTAAAAGAAAAATAAAAGAAAAAACAAAATAAAATTGATCTCTTATATGTGCCATGGTCGCGGTTCACTGGCCGCGGTCGGTTGCTGGTTGGTGAGTTCTTCGAGAGAGAGAGGGTCGTTCTCCTATCTTGCAAGTGTTGTTCTCCTCCATATTTGCTAGAGGATCGCTCCCTTTGGTAAACGACACCGGCTTTCGTCGTGAATCGCCGTACTCGTTTCTCATGGCATGGTGGCTATCACTTATCTTCGCGGGACTCCCAGAGTCAGTAATTCGTTAGGATCTATGGAAGTCCGTCGCTTTCTCCAAGGTACCTTGATACTCTTGTACTCGCAAGTTGCCAAGTTTGACCTGTGTGTGGATGAGTCTTCGGTTTCACCTCTCGAGTAAACATAATTAAAAAAATTTCAAAATGGTTACTAATACTCTAACCTTGAATTAGGGTTTAGTTATAGAAATTCATAACTAACCCAAAATACAAAACAAGGTACATATAAATTCGATACGAACTATCCTTGTTTGTTGCTCTTTCTCTGTCTCTCTTCCTCAGAAATTGCAGCTTATTTTCGAAGCGATTAATTCATAACTAAAAAAAAGTCTTTAGCCTGCCCTAATCATCGGTCTTTTATAACATGGACCAAAATCATCCAACGGAGGAGAGTTCCTCTTTCTAGATCATATCCCATGAATACTAAAAATAATCCCGTCATGAATTAATCTTTTTTTTTTGTTGAAGCGCTTCCCCGTATCATGACTTAAATATATTCCCAAGATTCACTCCCCCAATTCATAAGTTGCCATATAATGAAGCTACATAACCCAGGCTACGTTTTGGGTTTTCAACTGATGAAACATGCTGGTTCATAATGACTTGTGCTGTGCAAGCATCACGGCAGGCGCGCTGAGTCTCCTACCACGGTCATGACCTGGCAGACCGGAGCACTGAGTGGTCCTGATCCAGCCTTTAGACTTCTTTCCAAATTGCTCGACAATCCCCATTTAACTCAATTTTAGCTCCTTTAAGTTTTTTACTGTGAATATCAATAAACATTAGCAGTACCATGTTCTGTTACAAAATAAACATATTAATACCAAAAATAAGATATGTAATAAATAAAAGATCATCTGGAATGATAGATATGAATTTGGTCAATCAATATTCCAGTTGTATGTGCGACATCAGAGATTGTAGCAATGACCCAAACCCCAATTTGAAGCCTATTTAAAAAAAATAGCTGGACGCCTATGCCCAAGATCTGATGAAGATTTGATTGATTTAAAAATAGAAGCTCCAGCCAACTCATTATGGTCAGCCTGCAGGAGGGAACCAAATGAAGAAGATATAGGATTAGTGCTCTAGGCCAAATGTATTTGTGCTAGGAAATAGATTATGTATTAAGATATTATTATTTATTCAATAAAGGTTATTTCTTCTATATCTGTGTGTATGGGTTGTGAATGTAAATTTACATATCTTATATCAACCATGAATGACACTTCGGGTTCACGTCAACAGAATACGTGATTCTGATAGTAGAATTGTGAACCAACGAATGACATTCTAAATTGTCCTTAGTGATATGTAGGATGTTTATAGAGATAAACATACTTCATGTAAGAAGCTACATATCCACACTAGTATATTCGCAAGCTGGATGATCATGTTCTGCTGATCATGGACATAGAGATGTCAAGTCTGGAATATAGGTACGTGTTAGAGAACACATACTGGACTGACCACACTATGAGAATATGCATGGCATATGTCATTATTGATTCCCAAATGAATAGTGTGCTTGTTCCTATGACCTGAGGTCACCATGGATTCATGTATGTGGAACCGCATACTTTAATATGATCTTACGTCATCCGTAATGGGATGATCATTAGGGTCATCATTAGGTATGCACTGAATCATGACGAGTAATGTGAGTGACCAAGATGGGATTTGTTTCTCTCGTCAAGAGGGAGATATCTCTGGGCCCCCTGATGAACTAGGACTGAAGGAAATACATGGCCATGCTCAAAATGGATTAACATATATTGTTAATATCATTTTGTATTTACTCAGTCTAATTCTCAATCAGGAAAGAGACTTTGATCAAACTCAAGGATGACATATTATTATGCCTTGTAATCAAGACATCTGTTTGGAACGGAATAGTTTCCTTCTTAACGGAATAGATATGGAAGTTTCCTGTTAGGGAAATACCTATTCTGTTGGCAACGGAATAGGCACAGATTAGGTTTTTCAGTTATGGTAATTGATCAATCATTCGTCTCCCTGTCTAGTATAAATAGAAGGGCAGTCCCTCTCTATTATACACACTATTCAGAAGCCTTAGAGGCCGTCGTGATACAGAAATAGAGAGAGAGTTTTGTGAGGTTATTTCGGAAAGTATTTCCGGACTCGTCTAGATCGTAGAACAAACGGAATAAGCAAACGTCTATTCAGATATTATTATGATTGCTGATCATTTCATTTAACATGGGTAGTCATGACATCAGTCTAGAGATTACACATGACTTACGATCTTTAGAAGATCGTTGCCAGCGTTAAATGGAACCTACACAGTCACACAATGAACTCCATTCGTACGGGATGAAAATACCTCAAAAACAGTTATACATATGATGTATAAATTGGTGAACGAAATAATTAATTATTGGATAATTGATTGAACAAAACAGCATCATTCCATTGGCAACGGAATAGTTCCGTTCCCAACGGAATAGATATGGAAATTGTAATAACCTTAGCTGCCAAGTATTATGTTAAGGAAATACCTATTCCGTTGACAACAGAATAGTTCCGTTGGCAACAGAATAGGCGCAAATTAGGATTTTTAGTTATGGTAACTGAGCAATCGTTCACCTCTCTCTCTAGTATGAATAGAAGGGGAGTGCCTCTCTATTAGACAGACAATTCTCAAGCCTTGGAGGCCGTCATACACAGAAATAGAGAGAGAGAGAGTTTTGAGTTATTTTCGGAAAGTATTTCCGGACTCGTCTAGCTGAATCCGGTTATTCCGTGCGTCTGAAGTTCAAGTGGTTACGAGTGGAGGTTCTCTAACTTGAGAACTTGCGAGCGATCATTCTTCATCCCTAGAGGAAACAAGAAGGTTCGTGGAGTCAAGCTTCAAGAAGGAGAAGGTTACAAGTCAGAATAGTTCAGACCTACATCCGTTCTTCGTCTTGCTGATCAGGAAGATCCGAGTTATAAATTTTAATAGCTAATCTTGTACTTTTATTCCCTTAACGATAGGTTCCGCTGCGCATGTAATGTACATGGCTATAAATTCCCCGACAGTGGCATCAGAGCGTTCGTTAAGGAAATAATCATCGATTATATATTTAAAATTTAGTAAATTCTAGTATAATAAATTTTAGGGTTTTGAAAATATTATTTCAAAACATCACGGAAATAGTTTCTATGAATCTAATATTGGGTATTATGATTTTCTAGAGTTTCGAAAAATAGTTTTTCGGAATCTATTTTGCAAACATAACTAAAATTAAAGGAAACTGAAAACTCAGCGTTATTCCGTTCCGAACGGAATAGTTCCGTTCAGAACGGAGTCTGCTGAATTTTGCCAGAATTATTCAGCGTTATTACGTTGAGAACAGAATAGTTCTGTTCTCAACAGAATAATTTCTATTTCTAGTCTAGCTTTGGATGGTTATAAATTTGTTATTGAGAATAATAATTATTCTATCTTAAAAGATAATCTTTTCTATGGAAATGTTCTATTAGAAAGAGGTCTTTATGTGCTAGATCTTAAGAAAGACAATTACAAGTCCATCTATAACATTAATACTAAACGATTTAAACCGAATGACTCAAATTCGACATACCTCTGGTACTATCGCTTAGACCATATAAATGAGAAACACATTTCTAAACTCCACTCTCATGGACTATTAGACTCATTTGATTTGGAATCATTTGAGACGTGCGAATCTTGTTTACTTGGAAAGATCACTAAAAAACCCTTCACAAAAGTTGATGAAAGGGTCAATGAATTATTTGGTCTCATACATACTGATGTATGTGGGCCAATGAGTACGCCAGCTAGAGATGGGTATCGGTACTTCATAACTTTCACGGACGACTTCAGTAGATATGGTTATGTCTACCTAATGAAGCATAAGTCTGAATCCTTTGAAGTGTTCAAAGAATTTAAGAATGAAGTACAAAATCAACTTGACAAGAAGATTAAAGCACTTCGATCTTATTGAGGAGGCGAATATCTGAGTCAGGAATTTGAGGATCATCTCAGAGTTTGTGGAATAGTTTCACAACTGACTCCACCAGGAACTCCTCAGTGGAATGGAGTGTCTGAAAGGAGGAATTAAACCTTATTGGATATGATTCGATCGATGATGAGTCAAACGAATCTTTCAATGTCTTTCTGGGGTTATGCTCTTGTGACAACTGCATTCATATTGAATAAGATTCCGTCAAAGGCGGTTCAAAAGACACCATATGAAATATGGACGGGGAATAGCCCCAAGTTGTCTTTTCTTAAGATTTGGGGATGTGAGGCTTATGTCAAACGTCAAGCTTCCGATAAGCTCGGACCCAAATCTGATAAGTATCTGTTCGTGGGATATCCTAAAGAGACAAGAGGATATTACTTTTAAAACCCATCGAAAAATAAAGTGTTTGTTGCCCGCAATGGTGCTTTCTTAGAAAGAGAATTTGTCTCCATGAGAAGCAGTGGGAGTAAAGTACAACTCGGAAAAATTCGAGACTCACCTACAGTTACAGAATCTGTGACAGAAGACCAAACAAGCTCTCAAAGAGTTGGCGAGCTTGAAACACAGCAGACTCAACGTAGATCTTGTAGGATTCGTCATGAGTCCGATAGATACGGATTTCTCGTGTCTAATGATGATGATGTGACATTCATAGATGATGAACCCACATCCTACCAAGATGCTATGAAGAGTTCTGACTCTCAGAAATGGTTAGAGGCCATGAGAGCCGAGATGAAATTCATGCAAGATAATCAAGTTTGGACTTTACTTGATCCATCCGAAGGCTTGAAGACCATCGGATGTAAGTGAAGGTACAAACCTACAAAGCAAGGCTTGTGGCGAAAGGTTTCAAACAAGTTCATGGTATTGACTATGACGAAACTTTCTCACCTGTAGCTATGCTTAAATCCATCAGAATTCTATTAGCCATAGCAGCATGTTATGACTATGAAATATGGAAAATGGATGTCAAAACAGCTTTCCTAAACGGAAATTTGACCGAGGACGTGCATATGATGCAACCCGAGGGTTTTGTCAATCATAAGAATTCTGGTAAGGTTTGCAAGCTTTAGAAATCCATCTATAGATTGAAGCAAGCGTCTCGAAGCTGGAACCTTCATTTTGATGAAGTTATCAAAAGTTTTAGTTTTACCAAAAGCGAAGGTGAGCCTTGTGTTTACATGAAGTTCAGTGGGAGCAAGGTAGTATTCTTGGTGCTTTACGTAGATGACATATTACTCATGGGAAATGACATCCCGACATTATTGATTGTCAAGAAATGGTTGGGAGATAATTTCTCGATGAAAGACCTTGGAGAACCTCCTACGTGCTAGGAATCGTGATCTATAGAGATAGATCTAGAAGGCTTATAGGTCTGAGTCAAAGTACACATATAGACAAGGTCATGAAACAGTTCAGACTGCAAGAATCCAAGAAAGGATTTTCGCCCTTGTCACATGGTGTTTCTCTTAGTAAGACACAGTGTCCTACAAATGAGGAGGAACGAAGATGCATGAATAAGATCCCATATGCTTCGGCTATAGGATCGAAAATGTATGCAATGATATGTACTAGACCAGATGTGTCATACTCATTAAGCGCAACGAGTATGTATCAGTCTAATCCAGGTGAAAGTCACTGGATAGCTGTAAAGAGAATTCTTAAGTACTTAAGAAGAACTAAGGTCCAGCTCTTAGTCTATGGAGGTCAGGAAGGCGAGCTGGCTGTAAAGGGTTACGTTAGGTCTATGGACATAAGATACTTCATGTGAGGGTCACGTTAGGTCTATGGCCATAAGATACTTGGAGTTGGCGTAGTGCAAGTGGGAGACTGTAGGATTAGTGCCCTAGGCCAAATGTATTTATGCTAGGAAAAGAATTATGTATTAAGACATTATTATTTATTCAATAAAGGTTGTTTCTTATATATCTTTGTGTATGGGTTGTGAATGTAAATTTACATATCTTATATCAACCATGAATGACACTTCGGGTTCACATCATCAGAATATGTGATTCTGATAGTAGAATTGTGAACCAACGAATGACATTCTAAACTGTCCCTAGTGATATGTAGGATGTTTATAGAGATAAACATATTTCAGGTAAGAAGCTACATATCCACACTAGTATATACGCAGGCTGGATGATCATGTTCTGTTGATCATGGACATAGAGATGTCAAGTCTAGAATATAGGTACATGTTAGAGAACACGTACTGGACTGACCACAATATGAGAATATGCATGGTATGTGTCATTAGTAATTCTCATATGAATAGTGTGCTTGTTCCAACGACCTGAGGTCACCATGGATTCCTGTATGTGGAACTGCATATTTTAATATGATCTTACGTCATCCGTAATGGGATGATTATTAGGATCATCATTAGGTATGCACTGAATCATGACGAGGAATGTGAGTGACCAAGATGGGATTTGTTTGTCTCGTCAAGAGGGAGATATCTCTGGGCCCCTTGATGAACTAGGACTAAAGGAAATGCATGGCCATGCTCAAAATGGATTAACATGTATTTTTAATATCATTTTGTATTTACTTAGTCTAATTCTCGATTAGGAAAGAGACTTTGATCAAATTCAAGGATGACATATTATCGTGCCTTGTGATCAAGACATATATCATAGAACAAAAGGAATAAGCAAACGTCTATTCAAATAGGTCTATGATCGCTGATCATTTCATTTAACATGGGTAGTCATGACATCAGTCTAGAGATTACTTATGACTTACGATCTTTAGAAGATCGTTGCCAGCGTTAAATGGAACCTACACGGTTACACAATGAACTCCATTCGTCCTAATTTTTGTTATACAAGGAGTTTAATTTATATAAATATGGTATGAGCCTTCGATCTGTGATTGTTTTGTGATGTAATCTTGTGTGTGAATGCTTGTATTTTATTTAATATGTATGGCAACCTGTGAGTTGTCCAAAGTTATAATTATGGCAACCAGTGAGTTGTCCAAAATTGTAAATTACCTTTTCTAGCAATAGAATAGTTAGGAAAGTTATTATATCAAGACGAGACGAGGATCTTGGCGCAATCTTCGGAAGATGGCATTGGATCTTCGCACACACACAACGAAGGGTTCGTTGAAGATTCACCTGCAATCTAGAGATAGATCTAGGATTAGGAACCTCATGATCACTCGTGAGGAATAGGCGCATACTATATTTATCTTGTGTTTGTGATGTTTATATTTATAAATCTAAAACAAAATCCTTCACAATATTAAGTAATGACGTACCTCCCATGTCGCTGTAACTCTCAGTACTCAGACAATTTTCCGCATGGGTCATGCCGAAACTGGGCGTGTGAGGAATTGTCTTTGGAAAGGGGTACGCGGGAAGTAGTGACTAGCATAGGTCATGTCTGAGCTGAGTGTGCTGGAAATTGCTTTGCCGATACTCATACATGGTTAAACTTAACTGAGCAAGCAAGTCAGACTTGGGCTCAGGGCACAAGATGGGAAAATACACTGAGTATAAGATACTCATTCCATAAAAGGAAAGAGTTGCCTATGATGTAATTGGAAAGTGTTTATACCTAAATAGTTGAGCATTAAGGGTTGCGCAGGAGCGCATTTACTACTCAATGAAATACGGATCTTGACTCACTATGAAACTTCATTTAATTGAAGATTCTGAATCAATACTACTGAAGGTGGTTGATTTGAAGAAAATAGTGGTAGTACAATATAGGAAACACCAAAATAAAATAACCCCAATGAATAAATAATAATGGCACTTTACATTTTAACTTGTAGAATAATGGCAAACAATAAAAATTCTACTGGGTTGAATTTGCGATCTATCCTTGAGAAAGATAAGCTTAATGGGTCTAACTTCCTTGACTGGTTTAGAAACCTAAGAATTGTTCTCAAGGCTGACAATAAACTCTATGTCATAAAAGAGGCTTACCCAGAGGAACCAGAACCGGGAGCCACAAGGGCTGTCCAGGACGCATATGCTAAATACGTCAAAGATGACACAGAGGTAGCTTGTCTCATGCTAGCGACCATGACCTCCGAGCTTCAGAAGTAACTGGAGGATATGGGTGCTCACGATATGATCGTGACTCTCAAGAAAATGTTCCAAGAGTAGGCTGGAGTTGGGCGCTACAAAACAACCGTCTCTCTAACTGATACGAAGATGGTTGAAGGTTCACCTGTGAGTGCTGATGTACTCAAGATGAAGAGCTATCTTCATCAATTGGAGAGGCTTGGTTCAGTTATGCCCAGAGAATTGGCTGTTGACATAACTCTCGGGTCATTGTCTCCTAGTTTTAAGCAATTCATCATGAACTATAATATACATCAGATGGAGAAATCCATCACCGAGTTGCATGGGATGCTTAAGAAAGCACAAGAGGATATGAAGACAAATGTTGTCAACGATGTCCTAATGGTTCACAAGAAGAAGGGTAAAAGCAAGGTGTTGCCTAAACCTAAGATCAAGAAAGAAAGGATGGAGTTTGCTTCCATTGTAACAAGGTTGGCCATTGGAAGAGAAACTGCAAACTCTATCAGGATGAAATCAAGATGGGTAGTGTGACTACCGCTTCAAGTATTTTTGTTATTAAACTAATTTACATACTCCTATATCTTGGGTATTGGATACCGGATGTGGTACTCACATTTGTAATGATGTGCAGGACTACAAAGGAGTAGAAGATTAGCCAAGTAACGGGATGATCATTAGGTTCATCATTTGGTATGCACTAAATCATGATGAGGAATGTGAGTTCCCAAGATGGGATTTGTTCCTCTCGTCAAGAGGGAGATATCTCTGGGCCCCCTTATGAACTTGGACTGAAAGAAATGCATGGACACGCTCAAAATGGATTAACATGTGTTGTTAATATTATTTTGTATTTATTCAGTCCAATTCTCGATAAGGAAAGTGACTTTGATCAAACTCAAGGATGACATATTACCATGCATTGTGATCAAGACATATATCGTAGAACAAAAGAAATAAGCAAACATCTATTCAGATAGGTTTATGATCGCTGATCATTTCACTTAACATGGATAGACAAGAGGCCAGTCTAGAGGTCACTCATGACTTACTGTCTTTAGATTGCTAGCATTAAATGAACATTTACGGTCACTCAATGAACTCCATTCATACGGAAAGAAAATACCTCAACAACAGTAATGCATGTGATGTATAAAGTGGTGAAAGAATAAAGCATTAGATGCTGAAATTTAAAGGCTGAAATTTCTCAGTTCGAACAGAGTAATCCTCTGTTCGAACGGAACAGATTCCGTTCGAACGGAGAAGTCCTCAGTTCAAATGGAACATATATGGTATGCCTTGGCAGCCAAGTTTTCATATTTGGAAATAGTGTTCCGGTCGAACTGAACTCTAGCGGCAGGAAGGGTTTGCTTATTGAAACTTGTCATTCTTTCATCCTTCTCTCTTGTATAAATAGAGGGGCATACCCCCTCTTTTAGATACACAATATAAAAGCCTTAGAGACAGCCATAACACCAAGAGAGATAGTTTTGTGAGGGTATTTTCGGAAAGTATTTCCGGACTCGTCTAGCCGAGTACGGTAATTTCGTCTGTCTGAAGTTTGTGTGGATACGAGTAGAGGTTCTCTAACTTGAGAAATTGCAAGCGATCATTCTTCATCCCTAAGAAGAGCAAGGACGTTCGCGGAGTCAATTTTCAGGAAGGAGAAGGTTGCAAGTCGGAATCATTCAGACCTACATCTGTTCTCCGTCTCGCGGATCATGAAGATCCGAGGTATAAATTTTAATAACTAATTTCGTATTTTTATTTCCTTAAGGATGATCCTAGGGAGGAGGGTTAAACCCGTAGGTTCCGCTGCGTATGCAACATACATGGCTACGGGTGCCTAACAAAAGGGACAATAAACCTGGGTTATGGTATGACCGTGACAGTAGTCTGTCATTTTTAGGGTATACAGATGCTGACTTCGCAGGTTCAAAAGTGGATCGAAAGAGTACGAGTGATACAAGTCAATTCTTTAGAGGCAACCTTGTTTCTTCGTCGAGCCGAAATCTGAACTCCGCCATGCTCTCATTAGCCGAAGCACAATACGTCGCAGCTGGAAGCTGTTGCACACAACTTCTATGGCTAAATCAGATGTTAGGCGACTACGGACTCGACTTTCGGAAAATTCCAATTCTGTGCGACAACACGAGTGCAATCTGCATCGCGAAAAATCCCTTGCAACACTCAAAGATGAAACACATCGAGATTAGGTATCATTTCATTCGCGATCATGTCGACAATGAGGGCATAGAAATATTAAACATTGGACCAAACAAGTCGCCGACATCTTCACGAAGCCTCTCGCATATGCTCCATTCTACGATTTGAGGTTAAAGCTCGGTTTGCTTGAATTAAAAGATTAAATTCTCATCTATTCAATTTTCATGATTTTTTTGAGCATTTTTTATGGATTCTCCTCATGTTTTAAAAGTTTTTTTTGTTTGACTATTTTGGTTCTTAAAAAGGATTATATATATTTTCTTGAATAATACGATATGTATTTTACTTAAAATGGATTTTTATTTGACGAAATTTGAGCAAACGCACACTTTAAACCTCAACTTTTACCCTAAAATCCTGCCCCTTCCGTTCAGAATAGAACCGACTCATTCAGAACAGAAGGCACCACTTTCGTCCAGCGAGCTTCCTCCAAAATATTGCAAAATCTTGACTTTCCATTCTGAATGGAAGGAGACAGAATTTGAAAATCTGGATTCTAATTCCCGACTTTCCGCTTAAAGCTCTCCATCTAAAACCGACGGAACCCATCTATCTCCCCCAAAACTTATTTCTCACCTCCATTAAACTTTAAACAAACCCTTTCTCTCTTCATCCGAACTTTCGTGTTCTTCAACTTGTGTGTGCCCCCTTCACCGATTGCTCGCACTTCGCCTCTCCGACAACCCTTATCTATGTGGATCTACCCTGGTTTTGGTATAATACCCCTTTTTTCTCTCTCTTTCCTACTTTTCAAATTCAAACCGCAAATGGCACCCTAGAAGACTGTTGCCAAAAAGACTGCATCTACAAGTTCGAATGACAACTTGGATTTCAACAACCCTGAAAACACCTTACTCTTCAACAACCCAGAATTCTTTGACCTTTACCATAATAAAATAATTATAAAAGGATTTACCGAGTGCTTTCATGCACTTCGGCCCAAAAATAATCCAAAGCTTTATGATTCGGCTCGTCTGTAAGCCGAATTTGGAGTTTCACCAACCTCCTCAATGTTACCGATCCTAGTTTGAAACTCTTGTTCGTCTCTTTTACGCAAGCGCATCGTTTAATGATCGTAGCATTGAAATCCCATCTTGTCTCTTTGGTAAACCAAGCACTATTTAACCCGGATAATCTCCATATATGGTTTAATCTTGATCTAAATATTTTTCATGAGAAGATTTTTATCACTCAAACCAAAGATTGGCCGGAGGATGCCGGCCTATAGGAGCTATTTAAGATACGTCTACTTAGAAAACATCCATATCACTCAACCGTGAGTTAAGCTCCACTCCAACAGATCGTATACCTATTCGTCAATAATATTCTTGCGCCAGTTGCGAAGCTATGCGATTTTGAGAGAAGACAAGCGTATCTCACTCGCCACTTATGGTACAAAACCAAAAAGAACGATATTCCCTTCTTGATTTATCATCACATGCAAGTTCAATTGTGTGTGGGGAGCTTGCCATACGGGCATCTACTTACTTGGATATGTGACCACATTCACATCGCGATACCTCAATCCATTCTCGACTCTCCGAAAATACCCAACATTGACATACTTCATGAAAGCCAGTATAGATTCTACTGACTTAAAAAGGAAAATATACGTGGAAAGTTTGATCCAGAAAGGAAAACATTAGGTTCGAACTTTTTCAAAAATAGCTCGTTCAAAAATAGCTCAAAAATAAACTGAGCCAAGCCGAGCCAACTCGAGTCTTAACGAGCCGAGCTTGAGCTTGGTCCTGCTCAGCTCGGCTTGGATTTGATTTTAACATAATACCCAATACCCAAATATCACAAGACTCAAACCCAAAAAGAAATAACAAAGTCCACATTAAATCTTCCCAATAGCCCAATATCTATCCAAATCATATCCTAGCGTGATCCTTCTTCTCCAGTCCACATCCACAGTACGAACCTCTTTTTCTAACTCCTCACACGCAAATCACCCCTCCTCTCCAGCGGTGGCTCTTCTAATCCGATTTGGTCAACAATCTGACCAGTCCATCTAACCTTCACTTCGACGCCCTTTTATCTACCTCGTATAGCAAGTCTAACCGACGAGCTTCTTCTCTATCCCTCATCAAGAAATTTGAAATTAGCCGAGCTATTCCGATCCAAGCTAAGTTGGCTCGAGATAAATGAGCCGAGCTCAACTTGGAAGAACGACCTCAAAACTAGCTTTGGTGACAAGTCGAGCTCGAACAAGGCTAAGCTCGGCTCGTTTACAACCCTCTTACGCATAGAAATTATTAATAAAGTCAAGTAAGATAATTTTTTGAAAGGGATCCAATGCCTGCATGACGGGGAATTTCCATCGTGTAGCACAACTTCTTTTTTCAAGAAAAAATAGTATATAAGATTCTTTTTGTGTAAACGGTATATAGATGCAACAAACCATATATACGTAAAATAGTGAAAACAATATATAGAAAAAATTAAAATAGAAAAAAAAATAGAAAAAATAGTATATGCAAATTACGTCACATTTTTTTACTTTTTTTTGGAAATAATATATTCATTCTTCTATCATTCTCCGCGTTCCAACAAACCAGGTGTTGTCTGACTGCTACTCGATCCGCTCTTTGCCCTCCGACCAATTATTCTCAGATACTTGGGCCGTTAAGTAAATATTTAGAATACTATGAAGGGAGTTGGGCCTTGCTAACCTCATGAAAACATATCAAAAGTATACTTTCTTCAATCCAATTAAATATTTTTTTACAGCTGAATTTAGCTTACAAATTTGTATAGGATTGAAACAAGCATGGAAAATAGATCAATACAGTGGGCCCACCAGATTTGGGTACGGATCTAAATTGAATACAAAACCAATCATCATTTTGGTGAATTAATTTCAGAGAGTCAATCTTTATCTCCCTCTGGAAGGATCCTAGATCGACCCAACTCATGTAAGACACCTTTTTGTGTTGAATCATAAAAAGAATTGGAAAGGAATTTGGTACTCGTGGACACTCGAAGGATGAGAGAGGTAACTGGAGAGCTATCTTGGAGGCGATATGGTAAGCGATTCTTACTTCAAGGAATAGATGGCTGGAATAACATTTTGTCACATCCTCAGTTTTTTGTTCCATCTCTCTCTTTCACTCCTTTTCTTCGTAACACAACTCCTCTTACTCCTCAATGAAGAGAAAAGATTCTACGAAGAATAACTCTTACAAAAATAGCTCTACAAAACCAGCCATTGTTGTGAGAAACTATGCCCCTCATTCTCGACTACTGCCTTCCACTCTAGGGCCTATCCTTCCCAACTAAGATTTATAGGGGTATCATGGGTGATGAAAGGACTATACTCCCTATTTCTCCTGTAGAGATTCCCCACTTTGTCTCTGCACCCCCAAAAGTCATTGTTTCAGAAAGTCACTTCAGACTGGGGGACCATCCACTTTAGCTCTCTCTCACTCTCCCTCTAATTGCTCGTCCTCTCACTCATTTTCGAACTCTTCTTAGTTGGGACTTAATCCCCCAGTGACAGATGAAGTGTTCAAGCTCCCCTCTAAACTTTGTCCTCTAAATTCCACCAACTCATTCTAGTGGGAAAGTTGTTATAATTGCGTTCATCCTAGACACCATGTTTCAGCTTGCAAATAGAAAATTGATTCTATTTATTACAAAAAAAATATGGCCACACAATTTTTGACTACATTAAATTGAGACAGTATTTAAAGGCATCATTCCATCATCTGCTCCTCTCTGCAAACCCACTTCTCTTCCTCTAATAAATAATCCAACTCTTCCTCACTCCCCTAATTCTTATCTAAACTCCATGGATTTACTCATTACTCATAGAATGTTTGGTGAAGAGGGCCTTCCTTTAAACCGTCCAGAATTGATCACAATCCATCTTAATCTCACACCAGAAAATGAACAGGAGCTAAATCGAATGCAACAAGCGGTGGTAATTGAGGCTTGGGGAATTCCGTCGGAAAAATGTTTTGATATTTATGAATCAATCTGTCTGTGTGGTCACTGAAATACTCTATTTAAACTGGGACACTTGTTCCAGTCTAAGTACATTCTCCTCCTTCCAGCTGATGTGCCTCGTGAAGCTTTCCTTGACGCACCTCTACTGCCGTTAAGATCAAGAGGATACCTTCTCTACCCTTTGGGCATCTAGCGTTAACACTGATCTATGTGTGGAACAAGCAGGCAATTGAAACAATGGTCGCTCCCTTTCGAGCGCTGCTAACACATGATCCACTGAAGGGGATTCAGTCACTGGAAAAAATTACCATTGTCATTGCTATAACGAGCCTTTCTTCTCCACCTAAAGTCGCTGACATTGTTCTGGCTGGGCTGCAACACAAAGTCCCTTTGAAGATTATTAGCTACATTGAAGAACCTATTGAATTCTTCAATCCGCCAAATCCATCTCGTCCCGATGAGGTGTTGGACTCTCTCTCTCTGACAAAAGAATCGACCAGGATGAAAGGGAGAAGCTTGCGAGCATTCCCTAACACAGGGACCCAGAGAGCATCTCCCCTAACTCCATCGAATCCTCTAAAGCAGCAAAGGTGGAATTGGTCTCACGGGCTTTAGGAGCCAATCTGGCTCCCATCGTATCGATGAACGTCCAATAAGAGCACCTCAATTCACAAGAAAGAGAGGAAGCGTTAATTATTTTAGACCAACTTCACCAGAACGAGCCTCTTACGTCAGTCGGGGGCCCATTCGCCTTCACGAAGACACATTGAACAACGACCTATGATCGCCGGAAACCGGTAGGAACCCTCGCTCTAGGAAGAATCGATCCAATACCCCGCCTATTGGAAACGTCCAGGTTTCCAGCCAAGGTATAATCTACTTCATTTTTTCCATTCTAGATATGGCACTTCTCCTCCAATAGCTAGGAATGGAGAAGATAAACTTTTTTTTAATCTTGTTGACCAGGTCAATTGCCAGACACAAGAACTTGGTATGGTATAGTTTTTGCTCCAACTATTGATAGTACAGTTGATTCAAACGTTCAAAATACTTTGGGTCTCTCTGAT
The DNA here is from genome assembly GCA_027726005.1 of Juncus effusus. Lineage (NCBI taxonomy): Eukaryota > Viridiplantae > Streptophyta > Magnoliopsida > Poales > Juncaceae > Juncus > Juncus effusus. The sequence continues at coordinate 6,976,745 of CM050904.1, read as the reverse complement.
AAGCTCAATCACAAGGTGAGGGCAACGGTAGTGACCTTATTAATGAGCCGTAGCCTATTTTTCTTAATGGGATGCAACCTTTCCTTTCTGACTTTCGTGATGAAAGTGATTTGGATCCTTTGTGCCCTCCCTTGGTGGAGTCCCAAAAAATAACTCTTGACTCACCTTTGAGGATCGGTACCACATAATCTACTACCTCACTCTTGCCACACTCTACTATCCCTAGCTCACCTAACAAAGAACACAATTGTAATGATGATTATGTAGCATTAAATAAGACGTGTCACAATAACAACCCGGGTCTAGTCACCTTACCCTCACCTAATTTTCCGAACATTGTTCTAGATTCAAATTTCAATCCCTCTCGCCTATTTTGACTACCCAGTCAGACCCCAATCCATTCACATCACAATCGATCCAACGTTTAACATTGGTCCCACGTACTGAAATAATTTCCTTTGAGACTATTCAATGGGACTCCACTCCATCCAGCCAATCAGCTACTTTTCACTCGGATAGGTCTTCTCTTCTTTCTCCTACTTCTGGGATTTTAAACCAACCCTTTAAAAAATCCTCTAATCCTGTTATTAGGCTCAGAAGAATTCTTAGAATTTCTAAATAAATAAAATTCTTTGATGGAGCCACTTCAACATCAGTCAAGAAAAACACCAGAAACAAGAAAAAAACTCTCCTTCAAAGAAGATTTGGCTAGAAACAATTTGTTGGAGACTTTGAGACAGGAGAAACTTAATGCTGCACCCATTATAAATGATGATCTTACCAATCTTGCTCTTTTTGTAGGTATCCAACCTCTTAGAGCTTCTTCCTATTTGTACTCTTCAAGCAATGAGGGCTCTGTGGATGATTATCAAGCATCCTAACTAGACCATCTTGGTCTCTTATCTTTTATAGGCTACTAAAAGGCTTATGTTTCTCTTCTAAATTATTGTATTAAGAAATACACTATTTTATAATACTACCCTTTTGTGTTTGAACATTAGGGTTTGGAAAACCCGGGAAAAAGTAAGGTGGTAAAAGATACAATTAGATCATCAAATTATTGCATTACTTGCTTATAAGAAACTAAGTGGTGTGACATAAATGTGTTTAATCTACCCTCTATTTGTCCAGCCTATCTTAAAAATTATTTTGCCCTAAATTATGTGAATTCAATGGGAGATTGTCAAAAGGAGATTGTTTTTCCCATAATTATCAAGGACTACAAGCAAAAGAACTACAAGGACTACAAGCATAAGAACAATCTCCTTTTGACAAACGTTTATGGTCCCATTGAGAACTCTAACAAACCCACATTTCTACAAGAATTAACAAGCATTCGATCTTCTTATGAGGGTCCATGGTTGGTTGTTGGAGATTTCAATCTCATCCGCTCGTCGGACGATACAAACTCCTCCACCCTCAACTAGACACTCATGTGAGAGTTTAAACAATTCATAAATGAATGCGAACTTATGGAAGTACCTCTTATGGGGCGATCCTTCACTTCGACAAATAAAAGATCCAACCCTTGCTTATCTAAGATCGATCGTGTGTTACTCTCCTCTCACGTCAACAACTCCAATCTTCTCTATTCACTCTCTGACCTTCCGGCAGTACTTCCGATCATGTGCCCCTACTCCTCTCGCTTTGGGAGGATAAATGTCCTAGGCATGTGCGGTTAAAAATGGAAAAATCTTAGTTTAATGTTTAGGGTTTTAATGACTTCGTCACACAATCTTGGTTGGCACCTATTTCTTGTTCTCTCACAATCAAGGTTTACCTGACTAAGTTAGGACGCCTAAGGAGGACGCTAACTTCCAAGAATGCTGGCAGATCGAGATTCTCAAATGTTTTTCTAGATAGATCCAAGTCGGTATTACAACTACTGGATTTTTGGGAAATCCATAGCCATGTACGTTACATGCGCAGTGGAACCTATGGACTCAACCAGCCCTAGGATCATCGTTAAGGGAATAAAAGTACGAGATTAACTACTAAAATTTATACCGTGGATCTTCCTGATCCGCGAGACGAAGAACAGATGTAGGTCTTAACTTTTCTGACTTGCAACCTTCTCCTTCCTGAAGCTTGAATCCGCGAACCTCCTTGCTTCTCTTAGGGATGAAGATCGATCGCTCGCAAGTTCTCAAGTTAGAGAACCTCTACTCGTATCCACACAAACTTCAGACAGACGAAATTAGCGTACTCAGCTAGACGAGTCCGGAAATACTTTCCGAAATTACCTCACGGAACTCACTCTCTCTCTCTCTCTCTCTCTCTCTCTCTCTCTTTCTGTATTGTGACGGCCTCTAAAGCTTCTGAATTGTGTATCTAATAGAGGGGGACTGCCCTTCTATTTATACTAGAAAGAGAGGCGAACGATTGCTTAGTTACCTTAACTGAAAACCCTAAATTGTGCCTATTTCATTCCCAACGGACCTATTGTCTTGATCTCTAGAGAATAAATGAAGCATGCATTACGCTAATCCCCAAAAACAAATCTCCCCTAAAAATTGAAGACTATAGACTAATCAATTTGATTAACATGCGCCTATTAAAAATAATCACTAAAATCCTTGCAGAAAGGTTACAACCCTTCATGCAAAAACTCATTCATCCAAGACAAGCAACCTTTATTAAAGATAGATCGATAACATAACTCTTCATTTCTTCTAGAGAAATTATCTCTATGGCTCACAAAAAAAAGCCAACTCCATTCTCTTCTTCTTCTTCCTCTCTTTACATTAATATAAAGAACTCATAAAATGATCAAGAGTTGAGTGAGAATACTGAGTTTGAAAATGGGTGATTTATAACGGTTAAAATTTTGGCTGAATTGAACTCGAACAAAATTGGCTCGAATTTCTCAAATAAAGGGATGTTTTCTTGATTCGAGGAGTTTATATGAGGTATTTGAAGGGTGTTTGAAGTCTCAATTTGATCCAAAAACGTCTTGAGGTTAGATTTTGACCAATGAGTTGTTGGTTTTTAACCAAATTATACTGAAATTAAAAACCGAGGCGAATGAGGTATCTCGATTCGAAATTAGGCGATAAAACCTTGTGATTAGATTCTAAATGAGATTCAGCATATGATCCAAGTGTTAATATGAGTGGTGATTAACCAGATTCGAGTTGAAGCTCGAAAACAACCCGTGGCAGAAACTGTAAATATCACGAGCTGAACCAAGCTGAGCTGTTCTGGATGAAATGCCTTCGTTCAATGCTCTACAAATTCTTTAGAAGGAGAAGAAGAGAATTGTGAAGATAATACAGTATGGAAAGTACAGAAACAAGGGATCAAAATTTGAGTTGTGTTAAGGGTTGAAGCTGGCGCCAAAATAGAGGAAGAAGAAACAGAGAAATAAAATGGAAAGTGAACATGGTGCTGAACTCAGGAACCAATTCTAGATTGAATTTCATCCAGCTCTTGTCAGGCGTTTATTACATCACTGACTGTACAATCCACGCCACATGAGATCCGAGGACAACAAACAAGCTGAACAAACTCCCTCAAAATACCATTTTATTGAATATTTGTCTAAATCTGCTCGGAAGAAGAGTTCTAGGTCAAATTGAGACTTACAAATCTGTGTTTAGGGCTTTATGGATCATTAGAACACTTGGAAAAGGTTCTTGTTTGATCTAAATCTGTTTGGAAGAAGAGTTCTAGTTCTTAAATCTGTTTTGGATCGAATTTGAACATAAAAACTGAAAATAGAAGTTTTTAGTTGAACTTTAAGTCTTGATTCATTTATTAAGTGTTTTTGGAAGAAAATACTCAAACCTTGCTTCTAGATCTGTTAAGGTTCTTTCTTGAGTGATTAATGATATCCAAATTATACAAATTGCCAAATTAACCCTATGTTTATCCATAAAAGTTAAGTTCTGTCCTGCTGCAGTAATTTTTCTGTTTTTTAGTCTTTTTATTTTTATTTCGAGTCCAAAACAAATCTGAAAATTTAAATTAACGTACTCATTTAGTAGATAATTATCAAATCAAAGTTTTCCCAATTCCTTTTTATAATCTGTGATCCATCACCAAAAAAAAAAAAAAGAAGAAAGAAAGACAAATTCCCGCACAAATAATGTGATCAAATCTTAACGAAAATGAACCAAATTTTGTCCAGATATTCCGTACAATCCCCTTGATCTACTGGAGCCAATCATATGCTCCGGCTTGTCTCCTATCTCTCTCTCCATTTCAAACAGATCAAGGAACCCTCAAGTGAGCTCCATGCTATAAAAAGACCCCCAAGCTTCACTACTAAATACCACTCTCCATTCTTCTTCTTCTCCCACTAGAACCACCATTGTTGAGTTTCAAAGTTTTTTGAGTTCTAATTTTCATTTTTGAGTGAAATAGAGCAAATTGGGGCTGATTTGGGAGAAATTCGAATCGGTTGATTCTAGCTTGAATCAAGGAGCAATTGGAGGTTCAAATCAACTCAAGGGAGCTACCGGCAGGTCCCCTCCAACTCTCGGTTTAGTCCAATTCTCTTTTAATATCTTGATTTGAATTTTAGATCACAAGAACTCAATTTTGTAATAATCATGATGAAATCTTGTCAAATTATAGTTCTTGTGAAAATGTGTGAGTAGATTTAGATAGGAAGGAAAACTTGTGAGTTGTATAAATGAAATCTTGGTTTAATATCTTGTAATTTTACTGAATTTTGATGAATAGTCATGAACACACAATTTTTTGAATAAATTGGATAAAATTTCTTAGCTTAGGGTGTGCTCCAGAAGAGGGTAAAGGAGGGGAGGGGAGGGGAAGAGAAAATTTCTCTTGCTCCAATATTTTATTTTGGAGGAGGTGAATGGAGAGGAGGGGACAAATCTTCTCCTTCAAATGAAATTTTTTTTTAAGTTTTGTCTCCCTCCGAATTGGGGGGTACATTTTCTCTCCTCCCTTCTCTTCCCATCCCCTCCCTTCTTCTATCCTCCCCTCCCTTCCCTTCCCCTCCAACACAAAGTTCTGGAGCACACCCTTAGTGTTTTTCATCAATTGATCTATTAAATCCAGAGTTTATTGACTTGTTAATAATTTAGAATACTTAGCATAGTACTTTGTGTGATTAATTTGGAGTTGTAATTGATTTAATTTATGTTTTGTTTTGAAATGGCTGTTTTGGAATGATTTCTTGAGTAAATCTTAGCTTAGATTGCTCAAATCCATCATCTAAATATGTAGAATTATTGATGTTGTTTTATCTCTGTTTTTCAAATTTTTTTCCTCTAATTTCGTATCTAATTCTGATCTAAAAAATTAAATAAATACTTTTAAAATTTAGTTCTCATTTAGTTAATAATTTGCAAATCAAATTTTGCCCAATTCTGAATTATAATTTGTGTGATATTAATTTTCTAAATTTGTAATGTTTCTGTTTTTGATCTTTCTGTCCAGATTTACTGTTTCTTTTCTTCTGAATTTTTAAAAAATAAAAAATAAAAATAAAAAAACAAAAATAGTCCTATTTGAAGTATTTAGAAGTGTAGAATCCAAATCTGAATTTTAAAATAGTACATGTTCAAACAGATCAGAAGATATTACAACTTTTGTAAATAATGCTCTGTCAGATTTGGTTTCTGATCCAGATCTGAGTTTTCATTAACTTCCAAATTTTTGGATTTCTTAGATTAGTCACATGTATAGAATGTGATCAAAGTATTTGGATGCATACTAATGATTGGGTGAGCAATACCGCGATTACGGATGGATTTTGAAAAGAAATGACGAAATTTCTTGATTTTGCTTTCTCACGTTCGGAAAAAATAATTAAGAATAATAGGGTCGTAGATTGTGTCAAGTGTCCTTGCATGAAGTGTCAAAATTTCAAATTCTATAGCCGTGAAGAGATAGTTGACCATTTATGTAGAAGGGGGTTTGTTTGGGATTATCTAGTTTGGACAAATCATGTCAAGTCTAATTTGACTCTGAATATCGTCGCGGCGTCTGTAGATGAGGGAACTAGTAGTAGCACACGAATGGAGTGAATGGTATTGATAAGTCATTAATTATACACATTTTATACCCTATACATATGTGATATTGCACCATTATATGTGTTAATATTCTATTTATATCGATAATAATCACAACTTGAATGTTGATACTGCTAATGACATATTTATGTGAATTCATGTGCAATTTTGATGGATCATAGCTTGGAGAAAATATGTTGGAGCACAAGATGGAGATAATAATCAAGACTCGGATCTGCCGACACAGGCTTAGTATTTCGGCCATAACTCACAACCTGGGCCTTCTCTATATGCATACTATATACCGTTGGAAAGAAGAGAACAAAGCCCACAATTCAATCTCTATCACCAGAGCCCAATTCAGAAGTCCAAATGACCCAAATTGACCATCTTCTGGACAGATCTTTCATGCACTTTGCATGCACTCTTCATGCCTTTGCCATGCTTCCTTCACACTCTTTGCATGGATCTTCATTCATCCCTCATGATCACCTTTTGAAAGGGTTATATAACCAGGTGCAAAGCACCCATTCTAATCACTTTTGAACTTCATCATTCTCTCTCTTGGAGTTGGGCAAGTCAAGCAAGCTTCATTCTTCCATCCGCGCTTCATTAATGGGTTCTATCATTATTTTCTTTTCTTTCTTTTCCATGTATTTCGAGTAAGCCCTTCGAGGCATAGTTAGTGTTTATGTTTTTGTGTTGTAACTTTTGAGACCATTAATAATGAATTTCATTTGAACGGTTATTATTCTGTTTTCATTTACTTATTATCTTTCATGCTCAATGAATTGTTTTAAGTTTATTTCGGTCAATTCTATGTTCAATAGTAATTAACAAGGGCCACAAAATTCCTATGGTTGCTTTGCTCAATAGTATCCATTAGAATTTGAATAATAGCCAAGTGCAAATAACTCACAACGATCTGAACAGTTCTAAACAAGCTCATTGTTTAGGAGGTTTTGATTTGTTTAAATAACCAATGATTTCTATTGAATTGGTTATGATATTCAAATAGGTTAGGGTTTTTATTTACGAGCTCATCTAAACTAAAACCCTATCTTTTCGTTTGAGTTATTTATCGGTTAGAGCTCATCTTACTGTGCACTTAAGAGATTAATTCCAAATTCATTATTATAATCAAGGATAAAGTTACACACAAATTCACTACACGAAACTATGCCTCATTCCACAAAATCACCACATCTCTTAATCTTTACTTTAAGTTTTCTCTTTACTTGTTACTTTCATTTTGTTGCAATCAACCAATCAACAACCCCCCCCAATTGTGTGTCTTGTTTTAGGTCTTGTGTTTGGTTTTATTTACGGTCTTGGTTTCTCTTTATTTTAGTTTTCTCTTTTTGTTGTGTCCATTTTCATTAGAGAAGTAATCTTTTACCTGGTTTAGTCTAAATAGCTCTCTGTGGTTCGACCCCTACTTCCACTGTCTACTTTATTGAAGTTAAGTCTAGGGTTACAAATTTCTTTTGGTAAGCGTAAAACGACTGCAAAAATACCTCTTATCAAAATGGCGCCGTTGCCGGGGAGCTAGCAACGCGACTGGTCTAGGTCAATATTCACACTTCTCTTGTGTAGTACGGTAGTCTACATTTGTGTCAGAGTAAACCAAATTCGTTTTACTTTTTGTCAGTCATATCTTTTTAACTTTTTGTCAGAGTCACACTTTCGTTACCTTTGTTATCTTTTTTTTACTTTTCGTCAGAGTCAGCCATACTATTTATTTTCACTTTGAGTCTGCATTACTTGCATTCACTAATTCTCTCTTTTACACATGATTCCAGTTCATGAAAGCTACTCGTAGTTCTAATCTTCCACTTGCACCACTAGATCCGGAGATTGAGAGAACACACCTGGAGCGAAGGAGAGCAATTCCAGTAACACCGAAAGCAGCCGAAGAAACAGAAAAGGTGGAGAACTCGGACAGCGGAAGCGATCCTCCCACTCCACCAGCTTCTCCTCACGCTACAACAGGTAACACTACAGCCATGGCTAATTTTGAGGATAGGACACTTAGGGACCTGTCTACCTTTGATTTTGCTACCAACCAGTATGGTATTGTATTACCACCGGTCCCGAATTTTAAGATCCATACGGGTCTTCTTCAATTATTACCGACTTTCAATGGGAGCGCCGGAGAGGACCCGCACTCTCACATGCGTGAGTTCAACCATATCACCGCAACAATGATGCCGGCGGAGATTGAAGATGAAGGTCCTTACAAGCTGCGACTGTTCTCATACAGTCTTCGAGGACCAGCAAAGGACTGGTACTACCATCTAGCACCTTTCCCAACAACTTGGGTAGAACTTCAAAAGTTGTTTCTAGACAAGTATTTTCCTGTCTCTCTTACCACTTCTATTAGGAAGCAGATTTGTAGTATTCAACAAGAAGTAGGGGAAACCCTCTACGAGTACTATGATCGCTTCCAGAAGTTGTGTGCAAAATGTCCCAACCATCAAGTCCCAGAGAATCTCCTGATTCAACACTTGTATGATGGGATGCTTCAAGAGACGAGGGATAATGTAGATTCTGCTAGTGGGGGTGCTTTCATAGATAAAACCGTTAGGCAAGCACGTACCTTGATAGAAACCATGGCCAAAAATGCCCAATCTAGTAGAACCAGATCTAGAATTAGGGGAGTTAATGAGATTAGAGACTGTGATTTGGAGAAGCGAGTGAATGGTATGGACGCCAAATTAGATAGCCTGGCTAATATGATGGCGTCATTCATGGGAACCAAGATGGAAGTGAAGGCATGTGGTGTCTGCACTCAGACGGGACACACGACTGATGCATGCCCAACACTCCATGATGAGGAGAAGATCACGACCACTGCTTGTGGCATCTTTAAACTAAACCAACACGGAAATTCAAATGGGGGTCAAAACCGTAATTATGATCCCTATTCCAAAACGTACAACCCTGGATGGCGTGATCACCCAAACTTCAGATGGCGTGACCCAGGAAACCAACAACAACCTCCTCAAATCCATAATCAAAATTCTTCTTCTTCTTCACCTCCAATTGACCCTGCTTTGAAAAGTCTTTCTGACATTGTGACCTCCTTGGCCACATCAACTACTTCTTTTCAGAAGGACACAAAAAGTGCCATAACACATCTGGGCACCCAAATTGCTCAAATATCCTCTGAATTAAACCAGTTAAAAACTCAGGGGTCCTCACAACTTCCTTCCCAAACTCTAAACCCCCGTGAGAATGCATGTGCTATCACCTTAAGAAGTGGTAAAGAAGTAGAAGGGAGTAAAGGAGACATGCAAGGTGAAGGAGAGATTGAAGTAATTAAGCCGGAATCCAAGAAGATGAAAGAAAAGTCCAAGGAAATACCCCCGTATAAACCTAGAGCCCCTTTTCCTAGCCGTCTAGCGGTTAACTCCAAAAAGGATGAGGCAGAGAGAGATATCCTAGAGGTTTTCAAGAAAGTGGAAGTAAACATTCCACTACTCGATTACATTCGTAGATTCCCTCGCTATGCGAAATTTCTCAAGGACTTGTGTACGAATAAGAGAAAGCTAAATGGTCATGAGAGAGTAACAATGAGTGAGAATGTCTCTGCGGTTATTCGCAAGAAGCTTCCAGAGAAGCAAAAAGACCCTGACATGTTTGCCATTCCTTGCAGCATTGGGCACCATGAATTTGCTCGGTGCATGCTCGATCTTGGGGCATCTATCAATGTCATGCCCTTTTCTATCTATTCTTCCCTCGGTTTAAGACCTTTGACAAAGACCGGGGTGATCATTCAACTAGCCGATCGTTCTACTGCTGTGCCAGAGGGAGTTATAGAGGATGTCCTGGTTAAGGTCAATGGCCTTATCTTCCCCGCGGATTTCTATATTCTGCGTATGGATGAGTCTGATAGCTCACCGAATTCGACTCCCATTCTTCTGGGAAGACCCTTCCTTAAAACTGCCCGAACCAAGATTGATGTGCACAATGGCACTCTTTCTATGGAATTTGACGGAGAGACCATCTCTTTCAACATCTTTGATGCTATCAAGCATCCTTCTGATGGGAATGTCTCCGCTATTTGCACCATCGACTCAATTGACGATTGTGTCGACAACTTCTCCTCTTTTGAGTTCATAGATCTGCTCGAGACCATTCTTGATCTCTCTCCAGATGAGCAGGACCTTCTTCAAAGTCTATCTGCCTTGGCCATTGGAGAGGCTTCTTCCTCTTCTCCTTCTCCTACCTTGATAGACTTGAAACCCTCTCTTGAGCCCACCAAACCTTCCATTGTGAATCCCCCCTCTCTTGACCTAAAACCTCTACCAGCTCATCTCAAGTACGCATACTTGGGTAAAGGAGACACCCTTCCAGTGATCATCTCTAGTAGCCTCACTGCTACTCAGGAAGAGAAGTTAGTTAATGTCTTGAGGGACCACAAGACTGCTATTGGATGGACTCTGGCTGATATTAAGGGAATCAGCCCTTCTACGTGTATGCATCGTATATTATTGGAGGATGGATCTAAACCATCCCGTGAGCCTCAGCGTAGGCTGAATCCTCCAATGATGGAAGTGGTCAAGAAAGAAATCATCAAACTCCTTGATGCAGGAATCATATACCCTATCTCTGATTCACAATGGGTATCACCAATCCATGTGGTACCCAAGAAAACTGGTATTACTATAATTGAGAATCAGGATGGTGAAAAAGTTCCTACGAGAGCACAAAATGGATGGCGAGTATGCATTGATTACCGCAAATTGAACACCGCCACCCGGAAAGACCATTTCCCCCTTCCCTTCATTGACCAGATGCTTGAGCGCCTTGCTGGGCGCCACCATTATTGCTTCTTAGATGGTTTCTCTGGTTACTTTCAAATAGCCATCGCCCCCGAGGATCAAGAAAAGACCACCTTCACGTGCCCTTTTGGCACCTTTGCCTACAGACGTATGCCTTTTGGGTTGTGTAACGCACCCGGTACATTTCAGAGATGTATGATGTCCATCTTCTCTGATTATGTTACCCGAATTATTGAGGTTTTCATTGATGATTTCACCGTCTATGGTGATTCATTCGATGACTGCCTGGGAAACCTAAAGATGATTCTTCAAAGGTGTGTAGAGACCGACCTGGTGCTGAATTACGAGAAATGTCATTTCATGGTGGATCAGGGCATAGTCTTAGACCATGCGGTTTCCTCTCGGGGTCTTGAAGTAGATAAAGCAAAGATCGATGTCATTAGATCCCTTCCGTACCCGACCAGTGTGAAGGACATTCGATCATTTCTTGGTCATGCCGGTTTTTATAGGCGCTTCATCAAAGATTTCTCAAAAATCGCTCAACCTCTTTGTCTTCTTCTCCAAAAAGAGGCTTCTTTTGAGTTTAATGAGAAGTGCAAAGTGGCATTCGACCTTCTCAAGGAGAAATTATGTTCTGCCCCCATCATTAAAGCTCCGGATTGGAATCTGCCTTTCGAGATCATGTGCGATGCGAGTGATAGGGCAGTTGGAGCTGTTCTTGGGCAGCGGGATGGGCGAGAACCCCATGTTATCTCCTATGCTTCTAGGACCTTAGACGATGCTCAGTGCAACTATACCACTACGGAGAAGGAGTTGCTAGCCATTGTTTTTGCGCTGGAGAAATTTAGGTCCTACCTCTTAGGGGTTAAGGTGATTATATACTCTGACCATGCCGCATTGAGGCATCTTTTCAAGAAGAAAGAATCCAAGCCGAGACTACTTCGTTGGATATTGTTGCTCCAGGAGTTCGACTTGGAGATTAGAGATAAACGAGGATCAGAGAATCTAGTTGCCGATCACCTTAGCCGCCTTCCTACGAGAATTGAGGAGGGTACCCCAATATCGGAGTTCTTCCCTGAGGAATATCTCTATGCCGTGCAAAGCTATACACCATGGTATGCTGATATAGTGAATTACCTGGTGGCTAAAGACCTACCAGAGGATCTTACACGTGCACAGGCCGATCGAATCCGATATGATTACTGATTTTATATTTGGGATGAGCCTTACCTCTTTCGGATTTGCGCGGATCAAATTATTCGAAGATGTATACCCGATAATGAGGTCAGATCCGTGCTTGAGTTTTGTCACTCTCTGGAGTGTGGAGGACTTTGGCGCCAAGCGGACAGCTCATAAGGTCCTTGAGTGTGGTTTCTTCTGGCCCACTCTACATAAGGATGCTTACTTCTTCGTAAAGTCATGTGAGCGATGCCAGAGAACGGGAGGACTTACCAAGAGAGACGAGATGCCGATGAAGTATATTCTTGCATGTGAGGTCTTTGAAGTGTGGGGTATCGACTTTATGGGACCTTTCCCTCCCTCATACGGTTTTGAGTATATCCTCCTGGCAGTCGATTATGTCTCCAAGTGGGTTGAGGCCAAGGCCACAAAACGGGCAGATGCAAAAACGGTTGTGGATTTTGTGAAGGACCAGATCTTTAGTAGGTTTGGGGTCCCGAGAGTCATCATCAGTGATAGAGGAACCCATTTCTGCAACCGGAGTTTCGAGGCATTAATGAAGCAATACCATGTCACACATAAAACCTCGACAGCTTACCACCCTTAGACCAATGGCCAAGCAGAGCTTTCGAATAGGGAAATCAAAGGCGTTTTGGAGAAAGTAGTGAACCCCACTAGGAAAGACTGGAGTCTGCGGCTAAATGACGCACTCTGGGCTTACAGGACTGCGTTCAAGTCCCCTGTAGGCATGTCCCCTTATCGGCTAGTCTATGGAAAGGCTTGCCATCTTCCGGTTGAACTCGAGCACAGAGCCTATTGGGCCATCAAGAAGTGCCATCTAGACTACCCAAACGATGCACTCAACCGGAAGCTACAAATCCAAGAGTTAGAAGAGATCCGACATGACGCGTATGAGAACTCCCGAATCTTCAAGGAGAAGACCAAGATGTATCACGACAAGAAGCTTACCCACAAGGATTTCAAAGTGGGTGACAAGGTGTTGCTGTTTAACTCAAGACTCAAATTACACCCGGGCAAGCTACAAAGTAGGTGGATAGGGCCCTTTCTTGTGACCAAAGTGTTCGATTATGGTGCAGCAGAAATTCAGGGTCTTGATTCAGGGAAGGTCTTCAAGGTCAACGGGCACCGGTTGAAGCGGTTTCATGAGAGTTTCGATGCGAGTTGGATTGACATTCACGAGCTTGGCGAGCCATCATCCACTGCTTGAGGAGATGGAGACGTCGGGCCAACGACGTTAAAGAGAGGCGCTACTGGGAGGCAACCCTGCGAATAAAGGTTGTGTTTTTCTTTGTTTATTTTTTTTTTCTTGCATTGCATCACTACTTTGTGCTTAAGCCTTACTCAGGGACGAGTAAAAGTTTAAGTGCGGGGTGGAATCTTTATTGCATGATAGGTAGAAAAAAAAAATAATAAAAAAAAAAATATATATATATATATATAATAATAAAAACCCATTTTTAAGCCTCAAATAAAAAATGCCCAATTAAAAATCAAATGGAATGAGAGAGAACTGTAACTTGTATTGAATAATGTGGTGGAACTTGTTTGGACTCAAAAGGATCGTATAGACCAGTTCAAGAAGAATTGAGGTCGTTGGTTTAGGGATCTTTTGTCACTGGTGAACTCGATTTGTTGTTTGAGTGCCAATAATTTAGGGATTTGCGCGAGAAATTATGCGAGGACTTACCATTGGACCGTGACCCGGAACTCAAGTTGTGTATAGTATAATATCCATAATAACCCACTATATGATCTCGTATATATATAAATAATATCCAAGTCTATTAGCTTCTAAAGTCATTTTGTTGCTTGGTTTTGGAGAAGGAGGGTTAGGCATTATATAAGAAGATAGGGGACGGGAAGTAGAGGTTAGTGTCAGAAGTTGAGGGCTTATGTGTAGTAGATGAGCTTTGTAAATCGAGTGTATTCGTGAGGAGATACGTCTTAGAGACAAATTTATGAAAGTAGATTCTCGGGTAAACTCTATTTTTGACACAAAGGCAGGTTAGGCCACTATAATCCTAATAGATTTGAGTCACAATCTTAAAAAAAAAAAAAAAAAAAAAAAAACAAACAAAGCAAAAAAAATATATATATATAAATAAATAAAAGATTGCATGACTCAAACTTGTTCCCCTTGTACATGGCCTAAACCTTAGTTTACCCGATTTGTGAGAAAGAGTGGATCCCAGTCATACATCTCAGGCCAGCAGTTAGGTTGACACATTTTGGGCCAGATGACTGAAGGTGCTAGGAGACATTAGGAGGTTCATTATTTCAAGAAGATAGAGGTATAGGCGATATCTTTTCGGAGAGTAGAGGCATGAGTTTAGAAAACCAAGTGACAATTTGACTGAAAGTGGCGAAGTAGACAAGCAAACCAATTACGTAGTATATATATGTATTATCCACCAAATTCCATCATATTCCACCAAACATAACTTGAGAATTCCCCTCACGACCAAGGTAGGAAATCATGATTCAATTGAATTGAGATTTATTATGAGAGACACTCCACATATTCCATATTCATATTCCACTATACAAAAAGAGAGTGAGTGCGAGTTTCACCAAAGTGCATGGAATCTTACACAAGGGACCAAAGATCATTATTGGCTGGTATATAAGTGAAGAGCGAGTCAAAAACATGGGACCCATCTTACCAATGCAAGTTATAATCTTTGCTCGAGGACGATCAAATGTTTAAGTGTGGGATGATTTGATAAGTCATTAATTATACACATTTTATACCCTATACATATGTGATATTGCACCATTATATGTGTTAATATTCTATTTATATCGATAATAATCACAACTTGAATGTTGATACTGCTAATGACATATTTATGTAAATTCATGTGCAATTTTGATGGAGCATAGCTTGGAGAAAATATGTTGGAGCACAAGATGGAGATAATAATCAAGACTCGGATCTGCCGACACAGGCTTAGTATTTCGGCCATAACTCACAACCTGGGCCTTCTCTATATGCATACTATATACCGTTGGAAAGAAGAGAACAAAGCCCACAATTCAATCTCTATCACCAGAGCCCAATTCAGAAGTCCAAATGACCCAAATTGACCATCTTCTGGACAGATCTTTCATGCACTTTGCATGCACTCTTCATGCCTTTGCCATGCTTCCTTCACACTCTTTGCATGGATCTTCATTCATCCCTCATGATCACCTTTTGAGAGGGTTATATAACCAGGTGCAAAGCACCCATTCTAATCACTTTTGAACTTCATCATTCTCTCTCTTGGAGTTGGGCAAGTCAAGCAAGCTTCATTCTTCCATCCGCGCTTCATTAATGGGTTCTATCATTATTTTCTTTTCTTTCTTTTCCATGTATTTCGAGTAAGCCCTTCGAGGCATAGTTAGTGTTTATGTTTTCGTGTTGTAACTTTTGAGACCATTAATAATGAATTTCATTTGAACGGTTATTATTCTGTTATCATTTACTTATTATCTTTCATGCTCAATGAATTGTTTTAAGTTTATTTCGGTCAATTCTATGTTCAATAGTAATTAACAAGGGCCACAAAATTCCTATGGTTGCTTTGCTCAATAGTATCCATTAGAATTTGAATAATAGCCAAGTGCAAATAACTCACAACGATCTGAACAGTTCTAAACAAGCTCATTGTTTAGGAGGTTTTGATTTGTTTAAATAACCAATGATTTCTATTGAATTGGTTATGATATTCAAATAGGTTAGGGTTTTTATTTACGAGCTCATCTAAACTAAAACCCTATCTTTTCGTTTGAGTTATTTATCGGTTAGAGCTCATCTTACTGTGCACTTAAGAGATTAATTCCAAATTCATTATTATAATCAAGGATAAAGTCACACACAAATTCACTACATGAAACTATGCCTCATTCCACAAAATCACCACATCTCTTAATCTTTACTTTAAGTTTTCTCTTTACTTGTTACTTTCATTTTGTTGCAATCAACCAATCAACAACCCCCCCAATTGTGTGTCTTGTTTTAGGTCTTGTGTTTGGTTTTATTTACGGTCTTGGTTTCTCTTTATTTTAGTTTTCTCTTTTTGTTGTGTCCATTTTCATTAGAGAAGTAATCTTTTACCTGGTTTAGTCTAAATAGCTCTCTGTGGTTCGACCCCTACTTCCACTGTCTACTTTATTGTAGTTAAGTCTAGGGTTACAAATTTCTTTTGGTAAGCGTAAAACGACTGCAAAAATACCTCTTATCAGGTACGAGCTGCAGCGGGCGGTACCGGTATTGATTTGGATGGTAATTTGGCGGATGATTTGGACGATGAAATGAATCTGATATCTCCTGATTTCGTTTGTATGCTCCGTTCAGTCGGCAGGCCCTTGTGGGATGGCAATGCCTATTCGATGGAGTCGCAGTTGGCCACCGTCTCTTTATTGTTGACTCTTAAATCAGAATGCGAGATGACCAAAGATTGCTTTAACACCAGGCTAAAAATCTCTTGAAAGGTTTGGGTTTAGGTTGCGAGAAAATTGATGCGTGTCCGCGGAATTGCATGTTATATTACGGAGAGAATATTGGGAAAGATAAATGTGATAAGTGCCCGAAAATACGTTTCAAACCGGTGGAAAAAGGGAAAAAAGGAAAACGTGTTCATCACAAGCTGTTGTTGTACTTTCCGTTGACTCCGAGATTACAGAGAATGTACATGTCCGAGGATATTGCCAGACAGATGACGTAGCATAAGGTTGGGTCTCGAGAGAATACGGATTTAATGATTCATCCAGCTGATGGGGAAGCATAGAAGTATTTCGATTTGACCAATCCTGAATTCGCAACCGAGACCCGAAATGTGTGTCTTGGTTTTGTCGACTGATGGATTCGCACCGTTCATCATGGATCCTTCTAAATATTCATGTTGGCCCGTGTTTATGGTCCCGTACAATTTGCCGCCTGGAATAACATTGAAAGATGAACACGTCTTTCTCTCGCTTATTATTCCTGCTCCCGAACATCCTAAGAAGAATATGGATATTTTCTTGAGCCCGCTAATTGATGAGTTCAAGAATTTGTGGGAAAATGGAGTCACCACGTACGATTCGTACAAGAAACATAATTTTACTATGAAAGCGGCTTTGCTTTGGACTATCAACGACGGGCCAAGTCCGTAAATTATTTAAATGTGTTATTTAAATTAATTTTATTTAATGTTATTTCGAGTCTATATGGTTACGTTTAGGGTTTCTACGTACATTAACCTATAATTATTTATTTTGAGTTTACTTAAATGTTTGAATTATTTATTTAGGGTTTATGTCTTTAATTAAAGTTTGTTGGTATATTGGTTAGGTTTTAGAACTAAGAGTTTATAATTATTTTGAGAAATATCGTAATTGAATTATAATTGGTATTTGTATTTTTATTTAGGATATTAACGCTCGTAATGCACAAAGGATATTAATGTTAGATAGTTATGGATCCGCCACGAATGCCGACAATGCGACGAAAAGGTCAGGATCCGTCATGCGATTGGGTGATTAAGTTTATGTTTGTTTGTTGTAGGTTTTAAATGGATATTTGTGTATTTCTAATAATTAACGGATATTGTTATGTTAGATCTATGAACTTTTATTTTTTTTATCGATGTATTTCGGATACGAATTGGTTTGTATGAATACATTATTGTGAATTTTGTGTGTTTTATAATTTTTTTAATTTGAATCGGTAGAATTAGCAAAAATTTGTCTGCTGGAAAAAATATTTGCAGATAAATCAGGCACGGGCCGTGCCTGATGCCTATATTATTTTATAATTTACAAAGGTATCACGCACGGGCCGTACAGGATAATACCTTCGCTGAAAAGACTTTCAGGCACGGCCCATGCCAGAAAAATCTGAAAAACCTGAAAATTTATATAGGTTTCAGGCACAGGCCATGTCTGAAACCTCCTCGCTGAAAGCCCTTTCAGGCACTGCCCGTGTCAGAAAGCCACAGTTTCTGGTATGGTGCCATCCCGTGCGTGATGTGTACAGTGCAACCGTGCCTGAAAGATTATCTGACACGGCCTATGCCTGAACCTAGCATCTGCAACGACACCGTCAGGCAAAGACTTTCAGGCACGGAGAACCATGACTGAACCCTTCAGGTACGATTTTTTGGACTTTCAGACACGATTTATCACCGTGTCTGATACCCGTTTTTCCCGTAGTGTCTGATGATCTTTTAACAACGGCTAATGTGGTATTTGTTGTTGTTTTAATTTGTCCTTTGGATTCTTAATATGCAAACAAGATACTGAACAAAATTTAACTTCTGTTACACAAAATTGCCGTAGTGATGATACATTAAGAATCCAACATGTCCATTTCCTTTAACAAATTATGCTGACAGTTCTCCTATCGAATGAAAATCACGTCAACAAAACCGCCTATCTAATATTTCTCAATATAATACGTTTTGATTTAACAAAATAATTTTAAGTCAATCTGCTCCCCATTAATGTATCACTACTACTACAAGTACATATCTCTATACAGGATTATTGCAAGGAATTGACACTTTCTATTTTAAGCATTCAAACTGTCAATCAAAATTACTAGATTTATATCAACCAATCATGCAATGGGAAAGTCAGAAAATAAATTCAAGTCAATCGATTGAAAGAGCAAGTTCTTGGGTCTAGGGATATATCAGACGGGGGGACCTTTGCTCAAATAAAGTCAACTTTATAAATTACACCTCTGAAAGATTAACTAATTTATATCTATTTCTTGAAAAAATAATTTTTATCTATACTATGTTGTGAATCAACAAGTAAAAGTCAGGCGGGGACCAAATGTGTAGCTTTGACAGGTAAATGTGTAGCTTATGAAATAACTTCGACAGGTAAATGTGTAGCTTATGAAATAACTTCGACAGGTAAATGTGTAGCTTATGAAATAACTTCGAGGTTCGAAGAGTAAGAATTCATACATAGTAATAATATATTTGTTGTACAATTATTAGCCAGAACATGAGAATCTTTCAATTGGTTCAGATAAAATAAGTCAAAAGTGGTTCGGTCATGGAAAGTTTTGTGAAAAAAAAATGCATGATCGGAATTTTGTTAATTTTACTTATTCAAAGGGTGTCTTTTTAAATTCTTGTTCGAACTAATGCACCAAAATTTAAAAAAAAAATAATAATGCACCAAATAATTCAAACCCTGCCTATCAGGCTAAGTAAAACATTGTTTGGTATTGGATCTTGTGTTCTCTTCCCAATTTCCAATGCCATTTTCGTGAGTTTCATTCTTTTTCAAATAAGTAAATCATTTCAATTTTTCTCTTCGCTGTATGTTTTTTGTGAAAGTTTCAAGAGAAGACTTTTCAAATTTGGTAAGTTTCATTCGTTTTCAAATGAGTAAATGATTTCAATTTTTCTCTTTGCTGTATGTTTTTGTGAAGTTTCCCTTCAAGATAAGATTTTTCAAATTTGCCAACATCATCTCAGGTTAACATGTATATTTCTATATCTTTAACATTATAATCATGTTTATATAATAGCATGCTACATATATGATATATGTATCATGGAGTCCACAATCCATTCAAAAATCATTTCAGTTCCACAATTTAGAATATGAAAAGAACATGAAAAGAGAATAATTATATATTAATGAACTTCAGTAAAAAGAAATACTTCTTTGTAACTTCATCTTTTACAAAATTTTATATCAATGAATAGTGAATGTAGAACTCATTGGAGGCTACTGCACTCCATTTGGCTAAAAGAATATGAAATAGAAATATAGACCTTAAAGACCGATTCCTGTTTCCTAAGCATATAGAAAGAAAATGATATATGTAGTACTGAAATAACATATTTGGACTCTAAATAAGTGCAACTGGCTATGTTGATTCCATAGCCAAAAAGACAACTCATCAAAAGTCTACAAAAACCTATTTGTACGTCTTTATTCTCTTTAGGAACACAACTACAAAGAGACTCGACATGAAGGCCAAAAATCAAAATCAAATTCAGAGCTCGTTTCTAAACAAATTAAAACTAGGGTTTTAAAAAAAATCCCTTTTGTAATCTTGCACCCCACCTAGGAATTCACGAGATTATGTAAGTTCGTACTGACATATTTAAAAAAATAACCTCTCAACGGAAATTATTTTAATATAATTTCAGTTTCAGGGTATTACAACTGAAACAAGTTGTCTTCATAAAAAACTGAGACAAGGAGTAAAACTAGGTCCTGGTTTAGACTTTGGAGACATTTCTCTAATCTAATTCAGATTTTAAAGAAAAATATGAACCTCTTGTATTTGCCAGAACTAAAACAAATAAAATAATAAGGTGATTTGTATATATAAATGATATTAGATACGCCAATATTTTTGTTACTCCAAGTCCAAGATACGCCATGAATTGAATTGACATGGAAGAATTTTGATAGATCCTCTCTATCTTGCTATACAAGAAAATAATATATTTTTAAATGGATATAAACACTAAATAAGTAATAACAAAAAAAGTAAAGCTATAGCTCAAGTGATAAGGCTAGGCATCTCTTGAATTTTAAGAGAGATCACAAATTCGAGTCACAGCGAACGCGGTTAGCACACGGTTGGTGTTTAGCTAGTCTCTCAAACCTTTGAGTTAAAAAAAATTATTAGTAAAACTTAATATTCTTTTTTCAGAAAATTAACAATATGGTAATTAAATAATTTTTTCACAAAACCCTATAGTTTCTCAAATTTATAAAATAAAGCCTAGCTTTTGGAATAGAAAACTATTTTTAATTTTTAATTCTCCATTTTTCATTGGTCAAAAAACCTCTACTTTTAAACTAAGAAATCTGTAACCATGGTAAAAACTAAAAACCCTCTTGTTTTTTTTTTCACTTTTCAACTACGAAATAATCAAATAAGTCATCTAATTTTCAATTATCCTCTCTAGATTAGTTAACTTTTGAATTGTCCAAATCAAGTCACTTTGTTAGTTTTTCATCCATTTTTTAATGGTAAGTTGATGTGGCATGTCCACGTCATCAATAGTTTAAAAAGAATTCTACAATTTTTTTGAAAAACAAAATTTCTAACTGATGATGTGGACATACCACATTAGCCGGCCATTAAAAAATGGATGGGAAACTAATTGAGTAACTTGTTTTGGATAATTTAAAAGTTTGGTGATCTAAATAGGACAATTGAAACTTAAATCTGACTTATTTGATTATTCTGTAAAGTAGAGAGACTTATGGTGAAATTTGCCCAAATAAATTAAAGTGTTTTTATAATATTTTTCTATCTGAAAATATTAGGAACTACTTTTGTAAATAAATAAAAAATTATTGAGTATTTACATTAGTAGGTTTTTCAAAATATAAACATAACGGTAGGTAATTTTTTTGAGAATTTTAAAGGTCAGGGGGCATTTGGAAAATGCAGTCTAAAGTAGACTTTTAAATATTCTGAAAGATATGCCACTAGGAACATAGCTATAGAGAGACTTGAGAGACCGTGGCCCTTTCTCAAGATTTTAGAGACTCGTACCAAGGAAAAAACTTGACTGAATTTATTGGGGAGGCAAAAAATGTCTTCTTATTGATTAATACTGTACGAAAATTTTGGAGGATCAAATTTATAAAAATACGTGTATTTTTTTTCACTAAAGTTGTAATAATATATACTACTTCATCAAAAACTTGGTGGGTCATGGCCCTTCCAGTCACTATTGAGTTTCATCCCTGCATAGTAGTATATATTACTACATTTTAGTGAATTTTTTTTGAAACATATGTATTTCTATATATTTGGCCCTCCAAACTTTTGTGGAAGATGTTGTCCTCAGTTTGATGATATTTAAAATTATTCTGAGCTACTAATATATTTGTGTGAGAATGTCTTGAGCTAGATAGTGATGATATTTAAAACTATTCTGAGCTACTAATATATTTGTGTGAGAATGTCTTGAGCTAGATAGTCGTACGATCAAGTTCTCGGAAATGTCTCGGTCGCATCCTGCCTATCTCAGAAGAATAAGAAGTCGTCATGCATGCAAAGGATTTCAAGAGAGTATCTCAAGATCTCAAGACGTGGGAGCAAGCTTCTTAGTTCTTCGTGTGTGTTTATTCTTTTCGGTGAGCAATTTAATTCTTATTAAAAGGGGAGTATAATCTGCAATTTGCCAATTCTGGCCAGTTCGGTTGTCAACGGAAGTGGTCCGTACCCAACGGACCACTGTGTTGGCAACGGAACCCTCCGTTGAGCAAACTTTCATCCTGACATTCGTTTTGGCTGAAATTGTATACAGTCCGTTGGCAATGGAACTGTAGGAATTTAGCCGTTTGGTTTGAAATCTTCCTTGATTGCCTTCTGTTTTTGTCAGTCCGTTGGCAACGGACAAGGTTCGTTGTCAACGGAACTGCGTAGTTTTCCTTTTCTACGGCTGCTCCCTTCCTCCTCTAAAAAGGGGGAGCCGTCTCTCTCAGAAAAATAACGAATTCTACATACAAAAATCAGAAATACTCCTTTCTTAATACTGTTAAATTGCGCTAAATCTTAAAGTGAGATTAGTGAAGTTTTGAGCGTGTTGCTCGTTGGTTTGTTGAAGTTCAAGAGATCGAGTTTCCGTCAAGAGGTTGTTGTAAGGCGACGATGGTTCGAGATCTTGTACGATCTTGTTTGTTAGTGATAAACGGAGCCGCAAGGCAAGTCCCGAAGAGTAGGCAACTCGTGAACGCGGTAAGGATCGCTGTGAGTAAACGGATGGTTAAGGCTAACGCAACCACCTCGCCGAACTCCGTCATGAGATCGTGTGTTCGGTATCTCTTTACTTTTTATATTTACTGTAATTTCTTATTTATTTATCTTTCTTTATTAATTAGTATTCAAACAACCATCAACAAAAGTCAAATAAAAATATAAAACCCTAAAAATACAAATATTCACGTTTCCGCACTTTAGACCTTTTAAATCCCCCCCCCCCCCCCCCCCCCCCCCCTTATAGGCCTCAACCGATCAACAGAAGATTAATCAGTAATGAGAAAAAAATCTCTTTTCCCTAATATATCTGGTCAAGCACCGCTACAGATTAGAGTTTTCATAAAGAAAAAGATTAGGACCTCTCATCTTATTTAGCTCCTATTGGCTCCCAATAAGATGAGAGCTCAAATTGGGAGCCGGCACATATACTTGAATTTTTTTTATTTGTTCATAGTGGCTCCAATATATTTTAGCCCAAAGTTTTAACTGGCCCATATTGTTGGCTCCCATACTCCCATATCTTTCTGCCCAAAGTTTCACAGTTTTATTTTGGTTTCTATTTATACATTTGTATTTACAATAATATACCTTAGATTATAAATATTATACATTTATATTCCCAACAATATATCTTAAATTGAAAATATTATACTTTTTATTTACCATAATATATCTTACATTCTAAATAAAAGAAATGAAAGACTCAAATAGTTGAAGGTATAAGCCTTCATACAGATATAGAGGATGAGACGAATGAAAAGATCACTCCGCCAAAAAGAGACAATATACATTTTTATATCACAATAATATACCTTAGATTCTAAACATTATACATTTATATTCCCAACAATATATACTTTACATAAGAAATTCACTGAGAGTCATACGGAGCTACTAAACAAAACAATTAGAGGTTGAATTTCGTGAGAGTCATTTTGGAGCTCATAATCTTGTCAGCAAGATATGAGAGCTCGGGAGTGCATAAAATTGAGAGCTCCGAAAGATTTCAAATGACTTTCAATTTTGTGGGCATGCGACGTTTTTTCTTGAACAGAAGCCAGGGAGCCATAATTTGTGAAAGATAACTAGCTGGTCTCTTTTCATAAATAAATATAAGAAAAAGAGGTCGTTTAAAAAAATTCTTTTAATTCCTTTGAACTTCCATGTGAAAACTTCTATAATGCGGAGACAATTGGCTCCGAATTATCTCATAACTCCAGCCGATGTAGAGTAATATTAGACATGGCATTGGCATGCATGTCCAGTATCAACAACTGGATTGACATATATATACATTTAACTCAGCTTTCACCAAATATATTACAAACTTTTTCTACTTATAGTTGTACTCCATGCGTATAAGTTGAGAACTTTTACGTAAAAGTACTTCAACTGCTTGGTATTACAGACATAACAATCAACCAACTTCTCTTCTACTACCATTTATGGCTCAAGTCCATGCATATGTATAATAGGATAGTTTAGATAATAAGTATTTGTATAGAAAGATAGAATTGTACTAACTTATAATTATAGAGATTGTAGGGCAAAGAACTCAAATTCCAATTGAGGTCTTAATGACTAGTTTTCATTACTATAAATAGCCATGTAAACTTCTCATGTAATCAAGCAAAGACAAACAAATTCCTTCTTAATTTCTTTCTCATTCCTATTATGGTATCAGATTAGTCACGTAACGATCCTATCTGTTCCTTTTTCCTCTCTCCTTCTATTGTACCTCAAAGTTCTTGCAAAATCAAGCAAGAAACCCGACTTCCCATTCAAGAAACTCTAATTACATTCAAAAAACCCTACTTCCCTCTCAAAAACCCTACTTCCTATTCAAACCTCTCTAATAATCTTTCAAGAAACCCTAATTACCTCTCAAGAAAATCTATTTCTCTCTCAAGAAACCATCAACAACTCTTCCAAATTCCCAATTTTCCCTTTAAGAAAAATTAATATTTTAGAAAAAGTCAGTTCTAATTCTAGATTCGGTCATGTTTTTCACAAGTCTCAGACCATTGTAGCCTTCATCGGCTACCGACTGAACCCACCTGTGCGGTGTTTCCTCAAATCCGGTAACCTCGGCAATTTGTTGTCTTCATCGACTCAATCAAGATAAATCAACTTTGCAACCCACAAACCAAGAACAAATATTCCCAGGCTTCGCAATCAGGCTTCGCAATAGATTTGATGTGACTTTTGGATAATTCTTGCGCAAATTCAGTGATCACCTTCCTTTGTTCAAACCAAACATATCCACTAATTCAACAGTACCACCCATCAATGCTACCATACCAGTCAATATTTTATCCGTACCAGTGACTGGTATGTCCCGCATAATTACCTTCAATCAGCCGATCGCAACCAAATTGGATGGATCCAATTATTTAGTTTGGCGATCTCAAATCGAATCTATTGTCGGCGGCTACGCTTTAGGACATTTCTTGGATGGATCCATTAATCCACCTGGTGGCTACAAGTAATCAGTCAAATTCTGAGCTACAGTATGACTGCAGATACATGGCGGACCCTCAATGATCTAAACAACTCCACAACCATGGCCCATCTACTCGAACAATACATTCAATTAACCTCAACTCGCAAAAAGGGGCAGACCTGCAGTGAGTATTATCGACAGATGAAATCAATAGGCGACCAATTAGCGATCATTGGCTACCCTCTGCCCCCAAAATTACTTCCCCTCTTTATCTTACGAAGACTTGGTTCGGAATACAACGGTTTTGTTTCTACAATCACGACAAGAACTGCGCCTCTCACGTTATTAGAGGTTCACGGTTATCTAATCAGGTGAGAAAAATGTCTTGAAGAATAGACGGTTCTCGAGTCCCCGGTGACCGCCTTCAATGCCTCAAGTCATACGCCCTCTTTTTCTCTCTCTGCTTTGAACTCTCTCTATACCGCTCTGACTTCTTCCACAAGCCAGCCTTTTGGAAATAGATTCCCAATTCCTGGATCGGGAAATGATTTCCCGGTTACTAATAGGCCCATAAATCAACATTCTTTGGGCCAGCAATTGAATTATATGGGCCAGCCATTAAATTCTATTAATCAGCCCAATTCTATTTTGGGCCCAAATCCTAGCCCAGAATCAATTTTAAAACAACTTTGTGAGGCTTTTGCGGCCCAATATTATCACAACTCACGAGGGTCACGTGGTCGCGGTAGAGGTCGAGGACATGATCACGGTGGTATGCAAAATAACCGCTCCTTTGGCGTCACGTGCCAGTTTTGTGATAAACACAATCATGAGACAAAAAATTGTCACAAGCTATTAAATTACAGAATTCGGGGGCAACCACCTCAGGCGCATCTTGCTGAGAAAATGTTTCCATTCACCTCCGACGGCTGGTACCTTGACTCAGGCCCTTCCAATCAAATCGCGGCCGTTCTCAACTCACTCACATCCTATACTCCTTATATAGATAGCGACCAAATCCAAGTAGGTAACGGTACTGGTCTTTCAATTAAAATATTGGACTAGGTCTACTTCAAACAAATGACACACCACTTAAATTAACAAATGCATTACATACCCCTAAAATTATAAAAAATCTTATTAGCATTTCACAATTTACTCTTGATAATAATATTATATTAGAATTTAACCCATTTTCTTGTTTCATTAAGAACCGCAATTCAAATAAGATAATCCTTCAAGAATATTTAGATAACGGTTTGTATCATCCCTCTCGACGGCCTCCTAATCATCCTCATGTTTCGGCTCTAGTGGAAGAACGGGTCTCGACGAATGTGTGACTGTGTGACACCGATATTTTTGCCATGCTTCATTTTCTTTGATTAAAAAATTTTCCTGAAATTTATTATTATGTCATAATAAAATATTGGATTTTTTTTTTATGCTTGTAATTTGGACAATTCATATCGACTCTCTTTTACTTTAACTATTTCTCATTCTTCACATGTTTTAGAATTAATTCATTCAGATGTTTGGGGTCCCACACAAATCATTTCATACTTGATCCACTTTTACAGACGACTTCTCCCGTTACACTTGGATCTACTTTCTCAGCTCCAAGGACCAAGTGGCTGATGTATTCTCCCACTTCAAGAAGCAGGTCGAAAATCAGTTTTCAACTATCATCAAGTATCTCCATACTGATGGAGGTTCTGAGTTCAAACCCATTGCCCTCCTTCATCCTAAATCATGCCACTTTTGTCCTGCCAACATACTCCCCAATAAAACGGGCGAGCAAAATGAAAATATCAATACATTGTAGAGTTATCCCTCTTTACAATGGCACAGGCATCCATCCTAATGACCTCTTGGGACGACATCTTTTACAGTGTGGTTTATCTCATAAACCGCATTCGTAACTCCTCCTCTCAAGACCATGAATACAGTCTCCTCAGAGTTTTGGGATGCCTATGTTTTCCTTACACTCGACCTTACAACACGCATAAACTTCAATATCAGTCGGTGCCATGTGTCTTCCTAGGATACGCACCAAATCACAAGGGGTACAAATGTCTTCACCTCCCGACAAATAAGGTCTACATTAGTTGACACGTTGTGTTCAACAAAACTTATTTCCTCTTCCAATTTGAGCCGCTCTCTTCCTCTCCACAACTCATCGATCTACATGTCACCTCTACGCTTCCCATTCTCCAAGAGGAATTTCCAACCCCTTCGGCGGCTCCCTTTACATCTCAACTTACTTCTTCCCAAAATCATCCTCTCCCTACTCATCCAGTGACTACTCGAAGTCGCGATAAGACCCGACGCCCACGTCATTTTCCTGATCATGTTGCATATACCTCTACCAAACATCCGCTTCCTCTCTCTCTCTCCCTCTAGATGAAATTGAGCCAATGGCTAACTCAAAAGCTCACTGGCGTACCGCTATGAAAGAGGAGATTAATACGCTTCTTCAGAATAACACATGGATTCTAGTTCCATCTTCTCTTCATCAAAATCTCGTTGGCTGGAAATGGGTGTTTAAAATCAAACGCAACTCTGATGATTCAGCGGTACAAAGCTTGTCTTGTCGCAAAAGGCTATCACCAGGAAGAAGACATTGATTACACGAAAATATTTAGTCCTGTCATCAAACCAACAACCATCAGTGTCGTCCTTACTCTCGCCCTCTCAAAAGGATGGCATGTACGACAACTAGACGTCAACAACACATTTCTCAATGGTGATCTTAATGAAACTATCTTCATGTAATAACCACCAGGGTTTGTTGACCCGTCTCGCCCTACCCATGTTTGTCACCTTAAGAAGGCCCTCTACGGTCTCAAGCAAGCACCTCGTGCATGGTTTAACAAATTTTGAGCCACCCTCTTATCCTTTGGCTTCACGAGGTCTAAACCCGACACCTCCCTCTTTATTCGATTCTCGAGGTAGAAGCTCACTCTCATCCTAGGCTATGTCGACGATATCCATATTATTGGGACTCATTCCCACCTCATTGACAAACTCATCAACAATCTCAACTCACAATTCTCCTTAAAAGGCCTTGGACCCCTAGGACATTCATCTCTCTCAATCTCAGTACCTCATCAATCTTCTTCAAACTACCAAAATGGACGGCGCAAAACCCTGCTCTTTTCCTATTCATACAAGCGAACAACTCTCAAACACTCGGGTACTCCCATGGATAACCCTACCTTCTATCATAATACGGTAGGAGCCCTACAATACACAACTATCACTCGACCTGAGATTAGCTTCGTGGTCAACAAGGTTTCACAATCAATGCGTACCCCAACTGACATTCATTGGGTTGCCGTTAAACGGATTCTTCGTTATTTAAAAAGCACTCTTATCCATGTCCTTCTTCTTCGCCCCTCGTCTCAACTCACACTCCAAGTCTTTTCCCCAATGATCGAAAGTCTATGACAGGATACTGCATCTTCTTAGAACCTAATCTCGTGTCTTGGTCCACCAAAAAGCAACCGATGGTTGCTCATTCTAGCACTGAAGCCGAGTATCGCAGTCTTACCATGGCCACTGCGGAAATCATCTGGGTCTCGTACCTTCTATCGGAAATTCACATACCTCTCTCTCATCCTCCCACTCTCTGGTGAGACAACATAGGCGCGACCTATCTCACGCACAACCCCATTTTCCATGCCAAAATAAAACACATTGAAATAGATTTTCATTTGTTCGAGACCTTGTAGCCGCAAAATGACTACTTGTACGT
Organism: Juncus effusus; assembly: GCA_027726005.1. NCBI lineage: Eukaryota > Viridiplantae > Streptophyta > Magnoliopsida > Poales > Juncaceae > Juncus > Juncus effusus. The sequence continues at coordinate 6,947,851 of CM050904.1, read as the reverse complement.
TATCTTCATAGAAAGAATTAGATCGCGGACGTACTCACCAAAGGGCTTCCTTCTCTGCGGTTCAAATTTCTTCGTTGCAAGCTAATGGTGTTTCAGCACCAGTTAGACTTGAGAGGGGTTAATAGGATAGTTTAGATAATAAATATTTCTATAGAAAGATAGAATTTTACCAACTTACAATTGTAGAGATTGTAGGGCAAAAAACTCAAATCCCAATTGAGTTCTTAACAACTAATTTTTATTACTATAAATAGCCATGTAAACCTCTCATGTAATCAAACAAAGATAAACAAATTCCTTCTTAATCTCTTTCTCATTCCTATTAATGTAGTCAAGTGTAATTATTAGTACTGACTGACTATGTTGCATTCTACTCTCCACAGTTGACCGAATATAAAAAGAAGGAAATTGGATATTTATATATTGTTTCTAAATTTATATACACTTTCTGTGAATTTTATATGTTAATTTTAGACATTTATATATTTTCTTTTTAAATATACCCAAAAAAACATCCGTGATAGGAAATCTTTCTTGGGCAAATATTAATTTCCTATACCAAATGCTTTCTACAGGCCCCATCTTTTTGACATCTAAATTGCAAAAACAAATCCTGTATTCTTGATTAAATTTAGAAAATAATCCTAATCTCGTCTGACAGTAGGTTAAGCCAATAAACCATGCATTAACTATATGAACCAAGATATAGTTATATTGACACAAGATTTTTTTTTCTAATTTGACATGATACAAGGGTCTTTTTGAAAAGTTCTGATGCACAGATAATGTAAAGAAACCAGGCAGTCACACAGGAACTGAACAGATAACCGCGTCGCTAACAGAGAAACAGAACAACAGTGACTGTGCAGTAACACGGCAGCACTAAACCAGCAGCGACCTTGTGGTTATCAGCAGTGGAAATAATAGTGCAGCAATAAGCTCACACTAGCCCAAGAAAGAATAATAATAGAAGAAGAAATGATTGAACAATGGAACTTGAAAAATAAGATAAATTTATTATTACAAGAGAAAGAAAGAGATACAAAATATTGTTGTTATTGGAATGAATAAAATTTTACCCCTACCCCTCTATTTATAGGATAGTCATATCTAATATAAGGAAATAACCCAAAGAATTACTGCCCCAATTAACACCTAATACATGGAAATAATAAATCTCCTTGTCAAGAAATCTAATTCATGCTAATACCAAACTTCCTTGTCAAGAAATCTTATTCATGGTAATATCAAATCTCCTTGTCAAGAAACCTTATTTCCAAGAAACATTTTTTCTAATTTGTTGACTGTCTTCATAACATACAAATGTATCTTTATATTTTAACACTCCCCTTTAAATGCATTTGGCCAAGAGGCCCAACTTGGCTCGCAATAACTCAAATGATCTCTTGGAGAGAGACTTGGTGAAGATATCAGCCACGTTGTCAACGTTTCTCACCTCCTCAACTCCAATAATTTTATCGAGCACCTCACGAATGAAGTGATGCTCGATCTCGATGTGCTTGGCTCTCGCGTGACAAACAGGATTGGTCGCCAACTTCAACGTACTCTGATTGTCGCCTCGAATACCCGTAGGACCAGTAACCGCATTGTAAACACCCTCGACCAACCTCTGCAACCAAACACACTCTTGTGCCGCTAGTGATGACGTCTTGTACTCCGCCTCGATACTAGAAAGAGAGACCGAATATTGCTTCTTACTACACCAAGAAACACTTGCAGAACCACAAGAGAAAACATAACCGGATGTCGATCTCCGATCATCCAAATCACCGTCCGTGTCAGCATCATTATATCCATACAAAATGAACTCGGAACCCTTCTTATAAAATAATCCGAGATCAAGAGTCAAACTCACATACTTGAGAATTCTCTTCGCTGCATCCAGATGCGACTTTGTCGGAGCTTGCATAAACCGACTCACCAAGCCGACTGCGAAGGCAATATCCGGTCTGGTAATCGTGAGATAAATCAGGCTTCCAACAAGAGCACGAAACTTCCGAGGATCCGGAAGTACCTTTCCATCATCACTATCAATTTGAAATTTGCATCCAACGGTGTCGAACAATGCTTACCTTCTTTTATGCCAAATTTCTCAATGAGCTTCCCAGCATAGCTTGTTTGAGAGACAAAATATCCGTCTTTCAAACCTTCCACTTCCAATCCCAGAAAGTGACTAAGCTCTCCAAGATCCTTCATCTCGAATCGAATCGAGAGCTTGCCCCGAAGTCTTGCAACTTCGCCTTCATCATTGTCGGTGATGATCATGTCGTCCACGTATAAAAGAACGACCACGTGTAGACCCACCTTCCTTTTCACAAATAAACTGTGATCCGAACTCGAAGAAGAATAACCACAAAATTGCAAATATTCCGCAATCTTACCATACCAAGCTCGAGGTGCCTGCTTCAAACCATACAGCGCCTTCTTCAGCTTGCACACATAGTCAGGACGCATCTTGAAAATATATCCAACCGGTTGCTCCATATAAATCTCCTTGTCGAGTTCACCATACAGGAAAGCATTATTCACATCCAGCCGCCACAGCTTCCAACCTAACGAAGCAGCCATTGAAATCACAACTCGCACGGATGTTATCTTGGCGACAGGACTAAAGGTCTCTTCATAATCCTCGCCATACCGTTGAGAAAAACCTCTCGCTACAAGCCTAGATTTATAGCGCTCAACACTCCCATCCGCCTTGCGTTTCAACTTGTAGACCCATTTGCAAGTAACCGGGTCCACTCCCTTGGGCTTCAGAACAGGATCCCAAGTTTTATTTTTACAAAGAGCTTGCATCTCCTCGTCCATAGCATCTTCCCACGACTTGTTAACTTTCGCCTCCTCAAAGCATGAAGGTTCACCATCCGTCGACCCTGAAAAGAAACAAGAATACGTCGACAAGAAGTTTTCATTTCTATATCTAGCCAGCTGAGTTACCGTCCTTGTCGACCTCCTTAGAGCTTGTGTATTTTCCTTTTCTTACGATTGTACTTCGTTGCTCCCCCTGTCACCTTGATCCATCTCACTTGAACTCGTGACAGTCGACGAGAACCTCGGATCTTCACTCGGCTTACCCATGTCATCAACACCCGATTTTCCCACGTGAACAACAGGTGGCGTCGGCTGATTCGAAACTACCGGCTGGGAACCACCATCACCATATAGAGAAGACGCTTCATCAAACACCACGTCTCGAGAGACAATGAATTTATGAGTTGTCGGATCCATGCATTTACATCCCTTCTTTCTGTGATCATAACCAATGAAAACACACTTCCGAGCCTTAGCGTCTAAATTCGTCCTCTTCTCATCCGGTACGTGAACAAAGCACGTACAACCGAATACCTTCAAATGCTTCACACATGGCTTCTCATCGAACATCAACTCATGAGGTGACTCATGTGTAATCGGACTACAGGGAAGCCGATTAACTACGTAGGTAGGACATGCCATACCTTCTGCCCATAAAGTCTTCGGTAAATTCTTCGCTGCATACACCCAACTCCTGCATACCTCCACCAGATGCCAAATTTTTCGTTCCGCCGCACCATTTTGTTGCGGTGTATAAGCACAAGTCAACTCCTGCTTGATGTCATGCCTCTCGCAAAATGAGAGAAATTTCTTGGATGTAAACTCGCCTCCATTGTCGGTTCGAAACTTCTTAATCCTTTTACCGAGCCTTCCCTCAATCATTGTTCTAAATTCTTGAAATTTAGAAAACGCCTCCCGTTTCTCCTTCAGAAAATAAACCCAAGTGTACCGTGTAAAATCGTCGACGAGTACCAACATATACCGAGCACCCCCGTAAGATGCGTTTTGCGTAGGACCCATCAAATCACCATGAATAAGTTCTAACGCACCTTTACACCTTGACTGAGACTTCTCGAAAGGCAGTCGATGAGATTTACCATATTGGCAACCCTCACACACCTCAACACCACTTGCAAAAGAAAGGGACGGAAGCCCGTTGACAAGATTCCTCGAGACCATCACCTTCAACTTGTCAATACGCACATGGCCGAGCCTAGCATGCTAAACCGATACCCATCATTGTTGCTCATCTTGTCAACATACGAGGAAGAAGCCGAAAGAACATACAAGTCTTTTACCCTCCTACCGACATGAGTAATATCACCATTCACCTCCTCCACATTCCGGAGAAACTTCACATCCTTGGGCCAAACAACACATAGTGACCCGCATCAACCGAATTCACCACCAACAGAAGATTCTTCTTCATACCAGATACGTGATAAACACTATCAAGAGTTATCGACCTATTTTTTTTATCAGAAACAACAACCGCGTCCTCATTCACCACGTGATGAATACTGTTGTCGGCAGTAACAAAGACTGTATTGCCTTTATACCCGCGAAGTGAAGAAAACTTGGAATCGTCACCAGTCGGATGATGACCACAACCAGAATCAATGATCCAGTTGTCCTCGTAGTTAACAGAAGCACACACGTCTAATGAAACTCCTTCTGCTACGAAACCCGTATCCCAAACTTCACTCTTCACAATATCCTCCTTACCTGCGGCATTTTCTTCCCTCAACTTAACATGATAATTCTTCCTTATGTGACCGAGTTTTCCATATTGGTAACACTTGATAGCTGACCGAGAACCACTATTTGAAGAAGACTCCCCCTTCTTCGTAACCTCCTTCTTCCGTTCCTCTTGGTCATACTGAGTTTTTACTTTGTTAGACACAAGAGCATGACCTTCGCCTTCAGAAATCGAAACACCCGCCATTGGTCGAGCCAACGATTTCTGATAAGCGAGCAAATTTTCAAACTCCATCAAGGATGGTTGTTGTGCCCACCCTTGTATTGAGGTAACAAACGGGACATACTCTCTTTGAAGACCGCGAATAATATACCGCTTCAACTTTGCCTCCGAAATAGCCTCCTCCGATTCCAAGATAGAAATTTCAGAACATAAACCCTTTACTCTCAAGAAATATTGAGAGATAGATAATTCACCTTGTGTGCAACTCACCACCTCATTCTCCATAAATTGTAATCGTGCCGTGTTCTTCTTGTTGAGGAACTCATCAAAAGTTCTCCAAATCTCAGCCGCCGATTTACACCCTTTAATATGCTCGAATAGATCGCGTGATATCGACCTCTTCAACAAGAACTCCGCCTTAGCATTCGCTTTCGACCACTCCGTTACTGCGTCTGCATTCATCACCGTACCATCCGTACCGATGACAGGCATCGGTGCAACATCCGTACCAACAATGATCTCCCATAACCCCTCACTCTTAATACAAGACTCCATACAACTCTTCCACATAGAATAATTCGAAAGATTTAGAGCCTCTATATCAAGTCCACTAACCCAACCTCTAAACTCGATGGATGACGTAATAAACAATCATCTTCTTCACCAAGAGACGAGAACAACACCGTCTATCGCCAACGTCGTCGACTATCACCCTTGAAGCTCTGGTACCCTGTAAAGAAACCAGATAGTCACATAGGGACTGAACCAGATAACCGCGTCGCTAACAGAGAAATAGAACAACAGTGACTGCACAGTAACACGGCAGCACTAAACCAGCAGCAATCTTGTGGTTATCAGCAGCGGAAATAATAGTGCAGCAATAAGCTCAAACTAGCCCAAGAAAGAGCAATAATAGAAGAAGAAAGGATTAAAAAATGGAACTTGAAAAATAAAATAAATTTCTTATTACAAGAGAAAGAAAGAGATACAAAATATTGTTGTTGTTGGAATGAATAAAACTCTACCCCTACCCCTCTATTTATAGGATAGTCATATCTAATATAAGGAAATAAACCAAAGAATTACTACCCCAATTAACACCTAATACATGGAAATACTAAACCTCCTTGTCAAGAAATTTAATTCATGGTAATACCAAATTTTCCTGTCAAGAAATCTTATTCATGGTAATATCAAATTTCCTTGTCAAGAAATCTTATTTCCAAGAAATATCTTTCCTAATTTGTTGACTGTCTTCATAACATGTATTTTTATATTTTAACAAATAAAACTAATTTGATCAAATATATAACCAGTGGCTATACATTATCGTGCATATATAAGTTGGATTACGTATGTATAAAAACTACATACTACAAATCACAAATTCACAATCCACCAACATTCTGTTCCACTACCATTTATCCAAGATTGATAATATATTATCCTAAATGTAAATTATGTAATTAATCACATGTAGCTGTCAGTGTGACCGTGATAAACATAGTCGTGATGTTTTTCAGATTTTGTATGGAGTGTTGTCAGCTCTCTAAGCCTAAATGCAGAATTGAAGGTAGAAATTAGGTAAGATTCTGTTTGGTTAATCTCACAATTAATGGATCTACTTTATCTTACATTTTATATGTAATATCAAATGTCACAAACACATATAAATTTTTAGTAAGAGAGTTCTGTTACAAAATCAATCCTGAAATGAAATAAAAAATACAATTCTTTTTTATCTGAACTTTAGGATTGATTTTGAATTTGATTTACGAGTTCCTGTAACTGTTGACATAAATTCTACATATTGAGCGACATTGTTTATTTAACAACAATTATATTTACAAAATTAATTATTCTTATTTATAGTCGTCCTGTCAGCATCACATTTTGATAGTAGCTGTCTCAAAGGACTAACGAATGATATGGTTTGCTTAATCTCAAACTAACCATTAAACCTACGTGGCTACGTATCTAAAAAGTAAAATCCTTACGTCTGTCAAAAACTGAGAAGTATTCCGAGAATACGGGTATCCGATACAGATACGACTGCGATACGGATCCGATACATATCGGATACGTCACGTGGCGTATCCGATTATTTTAATAATGAAAAAAATTTGGATACGTTCAGAATACGGCAGGATACGTCAGGATACGGCTGGGATACTTCTGGGATACGGCTAGGACACTTCTGTCAGGATACTTCTGGGATATTTTCTCTATATATTTTGGTTTACTATACTTTTTTTAACCATTTTTTCCATAAATCAAATATTAACCCACATTCAAACCAATAAAAGACTTATTTGCATTTTACAAGACACGTTCTTTTTTATTTGTCTACAACTCACATAATTAAAAAATAAAAAAATCAATTCCCGAGAAAGTCATAAATAATTGACTTTCCTTAAATCAAATCTTAAATTTTCTGAACATTAAGTATCGAGTATATGTTTAATTTCATTCACATATTTTGGTATTAAATTTGAAATGTTGATTATTTTATTTATTAATTAATTTATTATTATTATTTTATATAAATATAATTAAAAATATATATATATAGACGTATCCATATTCTAAAATTTTTGAGATTTGTCGTATCTCCGTATCCGTATCATATCAAATACGATACCCGTATTCGTATTCGTATTCGTATTCGTGCAACATAGGTCATATGTAGTTTTGTTCTTGCTGTACACCCATAAATTTAAGAAATATACTATTTTTATTCTTCTTTAGTGGTGCAAATGAAATCATTGTATATAGACAAAATCTAAAAAATGATGGAAAACTAGAAAAACGATATATATTTTCCACTCCAATACTTAGGCTATTGTTTTTTACTTTTGGGCTATTTATTTGAGCTTCATTCATTAATAAGTAGGCCCAAAATAGTTCTTATTATTTATATCGCTTTGTTTCTCCTCTCAAGTTTCACACAATATTTTTGCTTTTTCAAAAAAGAATTGTGATATTAGAGTCTAACCCTTTGTAATTAGACTAATGATCAATTAATAATAATCTCCAAACCTTGAATCTCACAATCTATTTTGTGAGAATAGAGAAGAGAAAGCAATATAAATAGTACATTTCTATATATGGTATAACTGAGACGCGTTCTAAGCGTTCAATGAATTTCAGCTCATTTATAGTATATAGCGCGTTTTTTCCGGTACAAGTCAAATACATTGTAATATAGTTTTTGTGCGGGCTCATATACACATCTCCTGTTCACCATCCCTCCCAATGCTTCATTTACCACTAGTAAACGGGGCCCATATTTTTTTGAATTTAATTAATGAAAAAGATGATAAATAGAGCCCGTTTACCAGTGGTGAAGGGGGCGTTGGGGGAGTGTTGAGGGGGCATATATACTTTTCCTTTTTGTCCAGTCTAAATATTGAATTTCTAGAAGTAGAATGCAGGCAATAATAAAACAACGATGGAAACATATTGGTCATTTTTTCCAATACTTCTATCAATATATTATAAGTCACTTCGATAGTCTGTTTAGTTTTTCTTGACTCTAATCAATTAATTATTCTTAGATAAGTAATGATATTGACGTTTTACAAATTATATGAGTTACCAAGTTCCCATTTGATGTTTTCATCATAATAGATTAAAATAGTATTATTTGAATAGAAATATTTAATTCTGGATAACTCTAAATGACACAGACCGCATATGTGACATTTTTTGCCAAAATATAGAATAGAGTCTTATGCAATGTGTTAGCTGCTTAAGCTATTTTAACCCCTTGCTAGCTCATATTCATTATGAAATTCGGGAAAATCATAATCCTTCACAGTCTCTATTATGAAATGTATCAATTACTTGTTTGTTCATGATTAACAATTGTATGAGGTGCACTATAAGTGATATTCCATATAGATTTCTTTACTATGGAGCCACAATAATTTTACAAAGATTTTGTATATAATCATTTTTTTCTTTCTATTCATTAGTCCTTTATTTGATTAAATTGACATTGTTTTAGATCCGTATCTATGCATCCTATCATATAATATTGACATGTCAAATGTAAGTCAACAAAAATATAACTTTGAAAATAAATCTAAAATTTTATTAAAATTATGATTCAGATATAGAGTGTCAGCATTTTGCAGAGTCCAACAATGTCCGATTATAAAAGGTACGAGGAAATTATAAAAATGTATTTTTATAAACACATAAGGTATAGTGAAATTATAAAAATATATATTTTCAAAAAAAAATATTTGTAAATACAAAAGGTATATCAAAATACAAATATATATGTATATAGCTAAAATTATTTAGTGAGCATTTCCGGACACTCCGAAAACTAAACAATTCGAGGAGTTGTATCTCCAACTATGAAGATCTCTCGTGAAGGGATTTTGTTTTGGGGGTACGTCTTTTTTGCACTGAGTACACAAAAAGAAAGCCTTCTACATAAAAAGCTCGGGACAGAGCACAGCTCACAGTCACACTCACCACCATCATTTACCACATGCTCAGCCTTTAGAGTGGTGCCTTTGTCTCACTCACCTCTCTCCTCAACTTCTGCCCTCTCCTCTGACGTACATTGCAAAATGATACAATTTGTTTTGTGGTATGGAATATCATTCATTGATAAAATATAAAATTACCCCTTATTAGAAGATTTGGATGAAATGATAGAGATATATATTAAATTTTACTTTTTGTTGTGAAATGATGAAATAAGATGTAGTTCTTTCATCAAATAATATTTTATTTAATAATTTAAAAAATAAAAATAATGATGCCATAGTTTTAATCAAGTGGAAATTATATCATGTTGAAAATTTATGTCAACATTTTTTTTTCAATTAAATGTTAAACATTAGACAATTTAAAAGATAATAAGATGTAGTTCTTTCATCAAATAATATTTTAAATTTAAAAAATATAAATAATGATGCCATAGTTTTAATCAAGTAGAAATTATATCATGTTGAAAATTTATGTCAACATTGTTTTTTCAATTAAACATTAAACATTAGACAATTTAAAAGATAATAAAGATGTAGTTCTTTTTTAGAGTTTTAATGCAACCAAAAACAAACTTTATTATCATATTATTTTGACATTAATGTAATATGTATAATACCAAATTATTTGTTTAAAATTTTGCTATGTGTATTTATTGAGATAAATCAACCAGTTTAAAAATAGAATTTACTGAAAGAAAGATGATAATCATCACACTAATACTCATACTACACATTATATATATTAATATTTTATGTTATATTATGTTACACAAATGGTGTGTTTACTTCGCGGCAATGTGAGATTATCATGATAATCACATTCCAAAAAATATTGTTCCTTGAAATCACATTGCCATCTCATGGTAATATTTTTATTTACCAAATAATTTTAACTTTGTAGGAAAGTTATTTATTTATTTTGTGTTTAAATATAAAATGACTAATATGCCCTTGAAGCTATAGTATAGAATATCAACAAGTACAATTATTATTCGCTAGCATAATATACTTATAAATAATTAAATACAATGATTATATATTATGTATATAATACCTAATTTAATTTATTACAATTTAATATATCATCTATAATCGCGGTATAATTTTTCATTCATTCTATTTAATATTAATTAAAAAGATCATAATAATTATTGAAATATTTTTTATTTTAATTACATTTAATTTTTTTGAAAATTAACTAATATTTAATTTAAAGTAAAATATGATTAAAGTAGAATAGATATTACAAATATTTTTATAATATATTAAAAATGAGGGCATATTAGTAATAAGCATGGGAATGTAACATTATCAAGCTTTTTTGTGAGAATCACATTCTTATGATTTGTGGTAATATCACATTTCATGGGAATGTTATATTACCGCCACGTAGGATTTCCATTTAAAGTAAATAAAGGAATATGATTCACACATCCAAACCTTTTTTGGAATGTACAACTTTTTTATGAAGGTAAACACACCCAAAGGAGTGATGGTGATAAATAATCATGAAGAACAATTGCAAAATTGCAAATAAAAAGAATAACAGATGACATGAATCTCTGCAGTGTGAGTGTTAGTGTGTAACCGCTGTATTAACATTTAACCAGCTATATCTTAGGAGAGAAAACACACACAGCCCCAAATTCTCTCCATTTCCATTCTCAGCACAAATACGGCGCCAATTTAATCCATTCTCGGAAATGAATTTCCCCTTCCCCTATAGCACACCTACCATAATTTAAAACCCCAACAAATATATATATATATATGCATATGTATAAACAAACCCAAAAATCAAAGAAACAATCTAAGGAAACAGAGAAAGAATACATACAATACAATACAGAGAAGCTTTCTCAGTCTCTAATGGCGGACACCCATTTCTCATCTAGCCTCGTCTGTGAAGAAGATGCGAGCAATCTTGACGAAGAGGAAGAAGAGGAGGAAGAAGGAGATGTGAAGTATTTTAGCTCTTTTGATGATATTTCTGTTCTGTCTGAATCGGATGATGAGTATATTGAGTTGTTGGTATCTAAGGAAAGCAGCTTAGAGAGTAAAAATCATGAGGAAGTGGCATCAGGGAACTGGTCCATACTGGTCCGTGCTGATGCTGTTGGATGGATTCTCAAGGTACCATTTGTTTGATCTTTTTACCCTTTTTTGGGTTTTTCTATTTGTTTGTGAATTTTGGTTTAGATTTGTGTATCATTTTTTTTATTTTTCATGCAGGCTTGTGGGCGATTGGGTTTTGGTTTAAGGACTGCTTACATGGCCGTGGCTTATCTCGATCGATTCTTCATGCGTAGAATAATTGATGTAATAAAAAATAATTGTTTCAATCTTTTTCTCATTCTATCGTTTCTTCCTGTTTGATTTTTTGAAATCTAAATGCTTGATATTTTTTTTTCGTTTTTAGAGAGGGAAAGCATGGGCTGTGCGCTTACTATCCATTGCTTGTTTATCCTTAGCCGTAAAAATGGAGGAAAACAAAGCCTTTTCTCTCTCTGAGTTCCAATCTGAAGATTATTTCTTCAAATGTGAAGCGATACAAAGAATGGAGCTTCTTGTTTTGACTACATTACAGTGGAGAATGATTATGGTCAACCCCTTTTCTTATATGAGTTTTTTCGCCTCAAAATTGCAAAAACAGGGGCGAAAAGAGCTGATTCAAAAAGCTATTGCCATTATTTTTTCAGCTATTAGAGGTTCGAACTTGCTTCTGTCTAGCATTATCTTATCATCAAAGTTCAATCTTTGATGATTCTTTTTCGTTTTTGAATAATTTCAGTGATAAATTCATTGGATTATCGACCTTCAGTAATTGCGTGTGCATCTATTTTGGCGAGCTCAGATGAGAAATTATCTCGCAAATCAATTGAATCCAAGATTTGTTCCGTTGCGCAACTTGGTCCGTTAGACCATGTAAGTTTTTACTATTAAAATTTTACCTTACTATTCCTTTTTTTCCCAATGATTTTGGAAAGGTGCATGAAAAGAGGGAAATAGGGATATGAGTAAATTCAGTGTGATTATTTTCTTGTCAGGTGCATGTGTTTTCCTGCTACAATATTATGATTCAAGAAGCAAATAAAGAGAGGCTTAATAATAATAATCCAAACTTATCAGGTACCAATTTGGGGATGTTTGAAAGTATAATTGGTACCAATAATAATTCGTCTTCTTTAGAGAATCCATGCGCTAGTAAGAGAAGAAGAATTCAATCCCCTCATGATGATTAAAGAAATGGGTTTTTCCTTTCTTTTTCTTTTCTCATTTATGTTTATCGGTTCTCCATTTGAGTACTATATCCAGTCGTGATGATAATTACTACGGAAAGGTTTGTTTTGAGGAAATCTTTCCCATATGTAAAAAGGAGATTTTTAAAGGGTGGAAAAGTAAAAAAAGAGTTGAAAGTGAGAAGCAAAGGCTGACACTGGATGCATAAATGAACGGACTGGGATATTTTAGAGTTGTGAATAAGAACTTTTGGTTAACATACCAAGTATTTGTTTGTTGTAATTTTTTAATTTATTTATTTTTTTGGGGTTTTAGGGCGAATGGGTCTCAGTTTGGGAGACCCATTTGTCTTATTTAGGGTTTTGGTACAGCGTTTGTACCAGTCTAAGTGCTCTATCCATTTGGGTGGGATATAGTGCTTTTTGCATGGGTCCTTGAAAGGACTAAAGCAAATGAGAGAAACAATTGTGTGTGTATGTTTGGATTTGGATTGAGAGGATGTGTAATTTTTTTGTTTGCATAAAGTATATTTGGAATGAAATGAAATAAAGATGGTTTTGTGTTGTCTTTGTAAGTATTTTTCAAAATTGATATACATCTGTAAAATATCAAAATATATCCATGTATGTATTCCTGCCCTATGTTTTTTTCTCGAGTACAAAAATCAGTCTTTTGTCCCTAAGAAAAATGATATATAGTTTTTGCAAAAATTTTACACAAGATTTTACAGAGATTGATGGACCTTGTAGGTTATGTGTTATCAAATCAGATTGCCACTTCGCTGTTGGAACATTAATACACTGCTCTCTACAATTGGTACTTCATTTTACTATTTTTGTTTCTCACTTTTAAATGCATTGACCTGATGACTTGTCTAGCTGTTACTAATTCTGAAATCATATACAAAATGTACTTTGTTTTTCAACTAGGAGAATTTCCGCGCTCCGCTGCGATTTTTATCATTTTTATTGTTTAATAATTAATACATTAAATTTATCTTATGAATTAATAATCATAAAAAATCTATATAAATTATTTTTAATAGTCATTATGAGAAAAACATAATGGTGCGTTCGAAAGTATAACAATTGGGGTCTTGAATGAAAGATTTCATCATCCTTATTATATTTTTCATTTTTTTTTTAAATTGAGCTATTAAAAAATCATATTTTGAAAGAAAACGTTAGGAAAAAATTACCTTAGAGAGAGTCACACACATGGAGCCCACATTCTTTTTTTTTTTTTGAGAAATGATTTATTTATTTTCTTTTTTTTTAATTATTTAGGGAGAGAGAAAGAGAGGGCCCACATTTTTTTTTTGAAAATTATTAATCTATTTTTTTTAATTACTTGAGGGAGAGATAAAAGGAGTGACACACGAGACCCGCATTTTTTTTTGATAAATTATTATTTTTTTTATTTTTATTTAGGAATGAATCATAATGTCATTTGACATTGTGATATTCAATCCAGTTGATTGAAGACAGGAGATATTGAAAGTCATTATGAGAAAACATAATGGTGCGTTCGAAAGTATAACAATTGAGATCCTAAATGAAAGATCTCATCATCCTTGTTCTATTTTTCATTTTTTTCACAAAAAAATGAGCTACTAAAAAAATCATATTTTGAAATAAAACGTTGGGAAAAAATTACCTGAGAGAGAGAAAGACACATGGAACCCACATTTTTTTTTTTGAAAATGAATTATTTATTTATTTTTTTAATTATTTGAGAGAGAGAGAAAGAGGGCCCCACCTTTTTTTTTTATTTTGGAAATCATTATTATTTTTATTTGAGGGAGAGAGAGAAAGAGAGTGACATGTGGGCCCATTTTTTTTGTGATAAATCATTATTTTAAAAAAAAAATTATTATTATTTAGGAATGAATTATGTGTAGCGAGTGTTCGGTGGTTATTGCTATTATAACTCACAACACATAAGTTACACAGTTTAATTTTCAAAATAATTAATTATATTTTTATTTTGAAAATCATTATTTTTTTTTATTTGAGGGAGAGAGAGAAAGAGAGTGACATGTGGGCCCTTTTTTTTGATAAATCATTATTTAAAAAAAAATTATTATTATTTAGGAATGAATTATGTGTAGCGAGTATTCGGCGGTTATTGATATTATAACTCACAACACATAAGTTACACAGTTTATTTTTCAAAATAATTAATTATATTTGATTTGACATTTCACACTAAATCAGGATAGAACGCAGAACACCGAATTTCGACCAATCATATTCTGACACCATTTAACTACACAGAAACTACACAGAAACCGCCATAAAATATCAGAAACTCTAAACGATCGAATGGTCCATATCAAACTACATCACCCCATCTAACAGTCACGAAAATGGGGTGACGTGGCCTCTTAAAACCCCTCTCTTGGATGCTAGAATTTGGTGGGGGGGGGGGGGGGAATTGGAATGCAATATAAGTTTATATTCACATGAAATATGATTAAGCCAATGTTTCATTATCTTTATAAATGAAGAGTTTTGAAAGATTATATTATATATTGTCAAGTTTGTTTTGTCATATGAGACTTTACATTTTTGTTTATGCATATATGACACAGTTGAAACGCTTTGGGTCTCCAGCGTGTATTTTTAAACAAAATATTGTTAATTTATAAGTTCTTACAAATTAAACAACGATCTTTAAAATTAAATGTATGTATTTAACCTTATCTTGACTAGAGATAAGGCCCTACTAAGAGAGAATCTTTTGCTAATCAAATACCTCCTTACAAAAAGAATTGTACTGATAGATCATAGATCCATACACTAATTACTTGAGATATTTTCTTTAATCATATCTTCAAATTTGATGATTATATACATTATTTAAGTAAGTAAACTAGGTAGGTAGGTATTGTCAGCCCAAACTCCCAATTCCTCTCCAGTGCATTAAAACAGAGACATTTGTCTTTTAAACATATGATATAACCCTAAACTGGTTGCTATTTTAGTCTAAATTATATCATTATACATAATGGCATTAAGATTATATCATGATATGTTGTCTATTTTAATAGAAATAAACTGATTTACATAAGTGTTATTGGTTGTAAGGATCTATTTATTGGAACAAAATGATGTATATTCACACATATAAATATATCTAATATATTATCACAAGGAGAGATGTGTTACATATACTATATTAGTACACACAAATTTATATGACTTGTTTTACGCAACGTCTCTGTTACAAATAAAATGAAGATGTGAGCTCATTCTGAAGACCAACACATGTTAGTGGCCGGTGGGTCATTTGTGCAAATGAAAACACATTATAAAAAATAAAAAAAATCTGTCATCAAACAAAAAACAAGATGAAAAAGAAAAAGAGGAGCTATTCACTTATTCTTGTTCAGAGTTTCAGTTTCTTACCACCAGCTGTAAGAGAACTTCTTTTGGGAGATATTCTCGGCTGGCATGTGAAGTGTGCTCTGTTTTTTACTTTCTTCAGTGTAGAATCCTTTTGGTAAAAACCTAAATCTCTTTCGGTGCCATTTTTGTTGTGATATATGCAACGAGTCAATAATCATAAAAGTTTAAAGTTATGCACTGCTATGAAATAATTTATGTTATATTTTTTATGTCTCGATTCATTTTTCATAGAATATAGGTTTCTAATAATAATAAATGTAGTAATTCATCTCATATATAATGAGTTATTAATTATAAAATTTTAATCTTAAGAGTAGATCTGAATATGCTCAAATTCATAATTATATTTTGACGGAAGAAATCATTTTTACATGCAATATAAATTCCCAATAGTAATAAATATAATATATCAGCTAAAGAATTATCACACAAGCTTATTTCTACATTTTGTTATTTTTTTCACCATTATCTTTTTTATTTTCAGAGATAGAATGTTGAAAATATTGATCACAAAATATAATTCATACATATCTCAAATTGTTTATGTCATTTTGTTTGACAACTGAAACGTCTTTATCTTTTAGATGCTCAAATGATATATTTTGTTTTGACTATCTTCTTATTATATTAACTTACATTGAGATGAAAAATATTTGAGATATAAAAGCACCATTACGAATGAAAATATTTGTGTGGGAAAACACCTAAAAAAAGATTGTAACTGAAAACAATATGAGAAAAATGGATTTTGTATTGGTAAATCTATGTTACAAGTGGAAAGAAGCTGAGGAGGCCGTTAATCACCTCACAGAAAAGTGTTGTTTCGTGCAATATTATTAGAACTAATATGAATGCTAGCAGCAATCTTTTTTTTTTTACTGATTTGGCTTCATCTGTTCTTAGAGAAGGGGGAAGCAGTGAGATAAAATAGCAATCGACATTCTTCACAGTCTGGAGAGAGCGGTGTAGAAGATGTGTTTTCTAATTCTGAAACGATCAGTGTTCCATTGATGGAGGAAATATTGGGTGAAATTAGGGTGGTGCGAGATGTAAAGAGAAGAGAAAAAGAGGAGTACGGTGCTGAGAAACATGACTCAACACACGACAACGGTTGTCGAAGTAGGTGCGTTTAACGGGCCACGGGGCAAAATCTGAAGGAGATTGAGAAATTAGAGATAGAACTTGGGCTGAAAGTTCACTTCTTGAACTTTTTTTTTTAAATACCATTATTTTTTGCTTTGATTAGATAGTATAATTAGGAGACATTTTCTTTTAGGTCATATAATTTCATTTCTTGATTAGATATAAATATGAAAGAACTATTGTAAATTCATAGATCATGTATAGAAAATATTTTACATTTGGAAGGGGATTTTCATTCCCCTCCAAATTTGCTCAATTTTTTTTTTAATCTTTTATCATGTATTTTACTTTTATCTGTATTACAAATAAAGTTTTGTCAATAAACTTGACCGTGGGATATAAATCCCTACGCAATTTAGAAAAAGAACATTTGACATCAATTTGCATTGATGATGGCAAAATGACTCACTACACATTTTACAACACTCCCAAGTCCAAAGAGATGATTCATACAGAAAACTCCTAATTCTTGTTTTCTAACTAGTAACCACCATTGAGTGTTAATGCTCTCCTTTGTGCACCCAAATTCATGATACCCTTAAATGTGAAGAAAAAGGCATTATATGATTTTGTAATTTAAATTAATAAATAATGCTCAAAAAAATTCCTTGTCATAAGTACACTATAATTTATACATGAAACACTAAAAATTCAGTAGATACGAATATTTAACATAAATTATACAAAACTCTAGATATTCTAGATATATATCTAATGATTCATTGAAATAAAGACCAAATTTCTTATTTGGAACTATCAGTTATAATCAAGGGCAGCCAAGAATTTCAAGGCTCGTT